>SKCR01007203.1:0-158062 GCA_019454045.1 Zanthoxylum bungeanum
TATTTTTAGTCCAAATTTTTCGAAAAATACAAAAAATTGAAAAATTTTCAAAAATTAAAAAATTTTTTTTGCAATTTTTGTTGTTTTTATTTAACTAAAAGGTGAAATTGGTAAGAAATAGCCGAGTAAGGAGTTTCCACTCTTGAGACGTATTTCAATCCATTTATTTCGAAATAAGTTACTTTTTGCTTATTTCATTTTGAATTTATTTAATTTGTGAATTCTCCATAATACTGACTAAAATGGATCTTCAATATGCTCATTTGACAGGTATTATCAAATACATAGTAACATACATACATGAGTTCTAATTGAAAAGTTTGTAATATTCCGTGCTCTGGTTAATTGGAGGAAGCATCTATACATAGTTATGGAATAAAAAAAAAAAAAAATTTCTGATGTACACAAAATAAAGTATCTAAGATCCGAGTTCTTAAGTCTGTAAGGGTGTTTTAACACCTAGTGCCCTAAAACCAACTGGTTGGGGGAGTCATTGGCCCAAAGCTCGCTACATGGATCAAAGATACTGCAAAAAAAAATATATATATATTTATATCTGAAGTCTGAGTAATTAAGTTCGTAGGGGTGTCTTAACACTGGTGCCCTAAAGCCAACTGGTTTGGGAGCCACCGACCCAAAGCTCGCTACATGACGGAAGGTATTGTATATAAATAAAAAGTCAAAATTCAGAAAATCAAAGAAAAAATCAGAAAAAATCAGAAAAATATTCCATTGCTACAAAAAGATGTGAAATCTGATAGAACTTTAGGACAAAATATTACTCTCTTATCAACTGCACTTGTGACTGTTGTGGGCAAAAATGAGTTGATTAATATTTGTTAGCTGTGTATAGAGAATGGTAAAAAATAATCGGAGAATTTACTTATTCGGTAATTTAGAAAGAAACAAAACAATAGTAGTAACTTGGAGTAGAATTTCACCTGATTAGTTACTATCTTCTTTATTCTCTTTCTTGTCTTTTTGCTTTGTGTGCATTAGTTTTAATACCTTTTTACTTTTGTAAAATGTTTGTGGGTATCATTGCTGTAAACCCTCACGAGACTACACTCGTCCACTAGGGACACCTAGGGGTTTAAAGGCTTGTTGCATATGCTAAATGCAACCGTGATCCCTACGAAAATGGCTTAGTTAAATTTATTATGTTATTTCATTTTGTATTTTGCTCGAGGACTAGCAAAATGTTAGGTTTGGGGGTGTGATGAGTGGTATTTATATCACTATTTCCCACTCATTTAATCTAATATTTGTTATAGTTTCTTGAGTTTTGTGAATGTTTTGATGTGTTTTGTGTTATTTTAGATAAATAAAGTTTGGAAAGCACTGGAGGCAATTTGAGGCAAAACCGGACAAAAATGTGTCAACAGGAATATTTTCGTCTCTTCAGCGTCGCGCCGCCCAGACCTTCCGCGTCGCGACGCCCAGCGTGCGCCGAATCTGCTAAAATGCGCCGGGTCCACAAATCAGAATCTGAGACAAGTTTGACTTTGCTAACGTGCGCCGTGCCACGTGTCACCATCACAACGGAGATGCTAAAATGCGCCGTGCCACGTGTCGTAATCCTATTGCTTGGACGGCCACCGCCCCACGTGTCATCCTACGTGTCGCCACATCATCGTCCACATCAGCAGCCACATCAGCAAGTCAACCGAGTCAACATGCCATGTCATCATCAGCCAATCAAAGCGCGACACGTGTCAACCTCTCATTCGTCTGACGGCCGCCGCCCCACGTGTCGCCACGTTGTCTTCCACATCAACAGAGTGACGTCACCAATGACGTCATGAATAGTGACACGTCATCAATGACGTCAGCTTCATAATTGAGTTCCAGCCGCCATACACGTGTCAACCTTATCCTCTTATCCGAATTGCTACGTGTCATCTCCTCATTGTGCCACGTCGACAAAATCCAGCGTCGCGACGCTGGAACAGTGAAAAATTTGCCTATAAATAGAACGCGAAATTTCAGATTCAGTGTACCATTCTCTCTCTTCTAATCCGTGTAAAGCGGAGTTTCTCTCTCTAGAATATTTTAGTTTTTAATTTTTTACTTTTTAATTTAATTTTAATTACTTTTTGTAATAATAATAGTTTACTTCTTTACTTTTTACAGTTTTACTATTCACTATGAGGAGGTAACTTTCTATGCTAAGGTGAAAGGTAATTATTTTACTATTGCTATTTAGATTAATCTCCCTTAAAAATAATATACTTACTATTTAAAATTCTGATTAATAAAGGAATACCGCTATATTGGTCGGTTGGTAATTTAATTTTAAATGGGTTTAAACCTGACTAATCAAGGAATACCGCTATATTGGTCGGTTGGTAATTTAATTTTGGTACCGCCTTTATGGCTGGATTATGGACAAATATTACCGCCTATATGGCTGGTTGGACTTAATTGGACTTAATCAGGATACCGCCAGATTGGTCGGTGATTAAATAATTTCATAAGTTTATATATTATTTTATTGGGAGATATCTAAATTAGTAATATTAAAAGTAGTTCCTTTTACCTTAGCATTTTTTCATTTGTAATTTTCTTTTCAGCATTTTCATTATCGCAATACTTTTCAGCAGTTTATGTCTTTTATTTTCAAGTTTTTATCAGCCCTAGCTATGTGTCATAACTAAGTTAATATCTAGGGTTGTGATGAAATTCAATGTCACGGGTTTATAAGGGTTAGATTATAATTTGGGTAATATAAAGATTTATTTATTGAGTCTTAATCTTAATGCTCTTTAATTAACTGGCCATTAATTAAATTGACTAGGTAAACTTAAAATGAACTAGACATAGGGATTTTAAGTTTAAGACCTTAGATTCAATAGCCCACGATCTTCCTTAAGGATAGATAACCCTTTCAATAGATTTCCTTACAGGATAGGAATATACCTGTCGGGCGGGGGGTAGTCTTAATTGGAACTTAATCGTAATGAATCTAGGTAATTTGGTTGACATAGACATATGGTTCAATTGGATTATACTAGGTATTTGTAATTGACCATCGGAAGAGGCTTTTACATAAATTAGTGTTTCAGGTTAATAAATCAATATATTACCCAATTATAAAATAACCACTTATCTTTATAAATATTGGAATAAATCACAACCCTAGATAGTTTTAATATTGAATTTTCTCAAAATTATTTCAATCAATTTTAGTTACTTGTCTTTAAATTTAGAATCGTCGCTATTTCAAATCAGTTAAACAACCTGTTAGATACTAGTAATCAATTAACCTCATAAAATTAATAACTTAGGTATTAAGTCCTCGTGGGATCGATACTTTTTATACTACTTGAACGATACGTACGCTTGCGTTATACGTGTTTGTTTACGCCGGTCAAGGTACGGTCTCGGATGTAGTCACGGAAAAATATTTATAAACCGTATTGACAAGACGGACCAAGAAACAAGTATTCCAAATACCAGTTACCTTAAAACCTTATTAAGCGGGGATATTCCATAAAAGATTCTTTTAATTTATTTAATCAAATTAAATAAATATATGCATGCAACAAGTAAAGAAAATAACAAGCATTAGGTTTAAAGGGCTAATCATATCGGGGTGTCCAGAATCAGACTCGCTCAGATACCATTTTGTAGGGGTTTTAAGGGGGAATATCGGTAACACAGTGGAATAGTGGAAAATCAAAATTTTCCGATTTCAAAATTTTTATTGGATCAATCAAATAAACTTATTTATTTAATTATCCAATTATCAAATTCTGAAAAATTACACAAGAGATCAAATTTCTTGGTAATTACCGAATTGCCCAAAAATTTGTAAATTGATCATTTTAGTCCAAAAGTTGTCAAATACAATTTTGGATGATTCTAAATCAATTGTAAAATGTTTTTCAACACATCTAATGCATCAAAATCAGATTTCACACAAATCCCCAATTTTTGAGCTAATTGCCGAGAGCACCCAAATTTTTTAATTAATTACAATTTGGTCCCTTTAGTTCAAAACATGCCGAGATCAAATCCAATCAACCTAAAATTTTACATGCATCATATTCATACCATAATACATCACATATATGAAAAGTCCCAAATTTGGAGTGGGTTAAGAACCCTAATTTTACAATTTCATCAAATTGACCAATTTCACCAAATTTACAAAATCCAATACTTTAATACATTCAATACTTCACCAATCAAGCCTCACCACTTTGAAATAACTCTAGAACAATTCTAGGTCACCAAGGAGTTGTTACTAACTCTAGAATGGCAACTACGATTTTCTAAAAATCAAAAGAGAGCTTATGAAACCATTTCAAGCTCACTTTGAAACAAAACATGCATACATCTTTCTTCCAAGTTCATAACCAATTAAAACATAAACTATAAGTGAAGAGACAAAATCAAAGCAACACAAGATGAAGCTAAGGATGTTAGAAACATTTTCTATGTTGAAAGCTTTAAAGAAAAAACTTACAAAAGCATGATTTTTCCAAGCTTTCTTCTTAGCTTCCAACCCTTTTTATCTCAACTCTATTATGTTTTTTTTTGGTAACTTATGAACTCCTTAAACATTAAAATATGAAACAAAACAATATATACTCCATAAAATAAGCCTTGGCCGAATTTGGAAGCAATATAATATCTAGATATTTATTTTTGTTTCATTAAAGTTTACAACTTGTCAACTTTCAACTTTAATCATCAAACAATTTAATGAATAAAGTAAGTCAACAATTGCAACTCAAAAAATATAACCATTATATTTAATTAAGGTCATGGCCGAATTTAGTGATAAATAAAGGAAATTGATATTTCAATTTTAAACAATTTTAAACAAATATCAAAGAAGTCAAATCCAATTTGACTACCATTTCCTTTAATGTAAAGTTAAACATTTACACTTATAATCATTTCCTAACTTTATCATTTGGTGAGATATTTATATTTTAATTATATTAATCATTTAACAATTAAATAATTAAATAAATACAAATAACTCAAATATATGTATTATATTTACTTTAAATATCTCAAATACATATATTAATGATATATGTCAAATACCTTTATTTGACAATTTACTAATGTGTATTTAATAATATCATATATGAAATACAAATACACATCAATTAAGAAATGACGGTTCAGCCCGTTTGCATGTATTTTCGTTTAACGTTTAAACAATTTATAAATAATCACCATTATTCATAAAAGTTGCCCTAGTGCTCTACAAGTATATTTCATTAGTGAGACTCTCTAGATTCAGGTGTATCCGTCACAAAATCCAATTTCGTGTCCATAATTTACCCACCCGTAAATTATGACGACCACAGATAAACTATCTGAATCATACAGGTCGAGGTCATTACATACGTATAATCCATCCGTCACAGGTATCCGGATAATACGAGAGATATAAATGTAAACGTCAAATCTCTATAGGTTTTATCCCGTCGACGTATTTATTAGCAATCTCTAAATAACATTCGGAACTTACTTCCGAAGTATACTGTGGCCACAGATTTAACAGACTGCTAATCATATATGGACTACCTATGCTCTGTACACAGAACTGACGTATCATATCTTGATACACACATGATATCCTGAGGATCGGTCCACACCCAACGAACAGGCAGAGGTCTGATCTAAATAGATCGGTGACGTGACTGCCATCTAAGTGTGGAGGATGTCTCATACATCCACAGTGGTATCTCAAGTCGAAGGACCACTATGCTACTCAACCCGAGAAGATTCTTATTGACGTTGGTGTACCATCCATTAAGAATCTTCGGTGAGTCGTTCAGTGTTTATCCACTATAAACACCTACACGTCTATACGAGTCTCCATAGACTCATGGTTCATTGGGATAAACCATCGGACCAAGATTCGATATACAACATGTACTGGTCTCAACAGATTTGACTAACCGACCCGTGTTAGTGAATCTTTACCATGAACTATATTTGATAATATACATTTAGCAGTGACACTTCCCAATGTCAATTATTGTAACTGTGTACTGCATTATATATTATCGGGCCTTTGTCTAATATATACATATCACTCAACAACATTTAGTTTCAATCTAATCGTAATCAGATCGAATACGTATATAAAAATAAGAGGTGCAACCATAATTAGTAATATTATGGAAAAATGGATGTTCGTATTCATGAATCAGACATAAATACGGTCCGGATTGGCGCTCTGAGCACCAACCCCAACAAACTTCACGTACCACTAGAGTACACGGCACATACTTTATTTTATCTTGATTTTTTTATTGTCGTCATTTATTTTCTGCATCTTATTTGTTTGAGTAATGATGAGGTCAAGCGCATGGGCTTAGTAAGTGCGATTAAATGTCCTCTATTTCGAGGGGTTAAAATCCTTTACCATGATGCTTCGCCGCGCCGGACAATGTATATTCGTTTGAATGTGAGATGTGTTCAATCGTGTATACGAAGTCCGATACCGTTGTTTCTATTTTTATATGCATTATGATGAGATAAAGGGCATGGGCTTAGTAAGTGCGATTAAAGGTCCTCTATTTTGAGAGGTTAAAATCCTTTACCACGATGCTTTGCCTCGCCGGATAATGTATATTCGATTGGATGTGAGATATATTCAATCAGATACACGAAGTCCGATATCGTTGTCTTTACTTTTTATATATGTCTTGTGTTGTTTGCGCATGGGCTTAGTAAGTGCTATTAAAGGTCCTCTATTTTGAGAGGTTAAAATCCTTTACCACGATTCTTTGCCGCGCCGGATGATGTATAGTCGGTTGAATGTGAGATATGTTCAATCGGGTATACGAAGTCCGATATTGTTTCTTTATTTTTATATGCATTATGATGTGATGCGCATGGGCTTAGTAAGTTGGATTAAAGGTCCTATATTTTGAGAGGTTAAAGAACCTTTACCACGATACTTCACCGCGCCTTTTATTTCATTATTTGCTTTTCTCTGTATGTCATCTTCTTGCATAATCGTGCATCATGTTGCAATGCGCATGGGCTTATCGAGTTGGATTAAAGGTCCTCCATCTTGAGGGATAAAAAGCCTAAGGGCTACCTTTGCCACAACGATTTTCCGCGCCTTTTAGCCCGTTATTATTGATTAGGTGTCATCTATTCATCCGTTCACGTATGTGTCATGTTTTTTACTATATTTTGGGGGTCACTGCTGTAACCCCGTTCGAACGCGTTTCCGAACGCCATACGAACGTGAGCATTCTGTTTCATTTCCGTTCGAACGCGTTTACGAACGCTACTCGTACTCGAACCTTCTGTTTACCGTTTGAACGCGTTCACAAACGTAACTCGAACGCGCATGAATTTTGTCTTATCATGCATCAGGTCTCATTTCCATTCGAACACATTTCTGAATGCCATACGAACGTGAGCATTCGGTTTCATTTCCGTTCGAACGCGTTTACGAACGCTACTCGAACGCGAACCTTCTGTTTACCTTTCGAACGCATCTACAAACGCTACTCGAATGCGCATTCATTTGTTTCATTAGGTCTGGTCCCGTTCGAATGCGTTATCAAACGCCACACGAACGAGAACCTCTTGTTTACCGTTTGAACGCGTTTTTGAACGCTACACGAACGCGCATACACTGAACTGAGTCCTATTCATCATATTTTATGCATAATTTCCCCTATTGGTTATCCCTTTGTATTACGAACCTGATTGCTTCCCTTTAATATGCATGCTTGTATAATTATTGCATGTTTGCGCTTCCATGATTATCAATGCAATGTGTTTGTGAAATTATGCGTTTGCCATCATTCTGATTCAATTTTATGCATGCTTGTATGATTATTGTTTGCTTGCGTTTCCGTATCCATGAATATAATATGCTTATGAAATTGCATGCTTGCCGTATTTCAATTTACTTTTATGCATGCAAATTCAGACATAGATTATATGCAAATAGGTTGTTGTATGCAAATATGAAAATGTGTTACTTGTGAACTTAGATGAACTTTTGATGTATGCATGCAAACTTAAGAGTAAAATTATCCTTGGAAATATGTTGCTTAGGCTTAGTTGAATTATTGCACAAATCATTTATTATAAGTGACATAAGTAAGGGACCATTCCGAACCCAATGGTTTGAAGTCTTCCCTTGCGAGGGGTGAGTGTGGCCATAAATCTTGTCCCGGTTCACACCGGGTGGTGACTCCATTATTCTCCGGTTTATTCCCCTGCGGGCTACTCCGTACTCCCAACTAGGCCGCGAGCCTAGAACAGCATGCGTCGCCCAGTTTCTGTGTTCCCACACTTGTCATTTTATCCCGATGACTGCAGTACTTAAGAGTACTAGTACCGTATCCTACGTGACCATCATCTCCATATGACTGGAGTGACACTTCCTTCTTGAGATCACACCCAACACACTACGATTCTCAATATACCCAGCATTGGCGTACACAGAACCTGTTAAAGCCCTGGACTACCGCAACCAAAGTATATTTATTGTCGCAAGTATTAGCGATGCAAGTCTCAGGTTAAGACCAAATACACCTACCCTGATTTCGGATTTCCATAAGCACATAGTCATAATACCAATGGAATTCCGAGGGGGTCTATCCAGAGCGAAGCTGTTTCCCGTACCATCGGTAAAACATAACCTCCTATTACACTTGCATGAGTATCATATACCCAAATATATGAGAACTATGCCGTTGTGCCCTCACAACGCGCACAAGTGTAATACTAGTCTTTTACGTATTTATCGATGTCCAATCTCGATAATACTCTGACTATGGATATTTAATGATTTATCCTTCGTGGACTGATACTGTCTCATATCATTCTCCATCCAGGAAAAAATCATAGGGACCTCTCATCATTAATACATCTATGTGATCTAATCACAAATGATAAGAGAGCAATCTCCTTTGTCACATAGTTAATTTGTACAACAACACCATGATCTGTACAAATAGTGACGCTATGGGTCATAATTGTCCAACACATTGTATATTTATTTTTATCCTAACATTAAATATTTCAGTTTGTTATATTAACACACATATTTCTCTCATTGTTAGATAAACAACCAAGTGCAAAATGGTCAACTGGACTCATCATCCTCGTTGGTTTCCTTGGCTTATGGGCCTCAAAAGCAAGCTTATGAATACAATGGATGCATTATGAACGGAGTTAGATTTCATACCGAGCAGCGAGATGTTTGGCATGTCACTCAGAAATATGGAATTGTAGTCCAAGGAGAACACGGCTCAGATATTATTGACTTCTACGGAGTGTTGCAATCAGTCATTGAGTTCATATATAGACCCAGACGATGTATTGTGCTATTCGAATGCAAGTGGTTTGACAGAAATGCCAGAAAGAGGAGAATTCAAGTTAGCAATCATCTAACGTCAATTGATGTTCAACATTATTGGTACAAGAATGATCCATATATTCTTTGTACCCAAGCATGGTCAGTGATATATATATCTGATCTAAAGCTAGGAAATAGATGGATGGTGGTAGAAAAGTTACAACATAGGAGCATTTGGGACACGCATGAGAAAGATAGTGTTGAAGTTTCAAATGAAGCATAACAAGTCTCTGAAAACTTCGAAGTTCCTGAACAGATATTTCATTTATCAAATGTCACCGTTAATGAAAATATCATGTTAACTCGAGAAAATATAGATGTTGAGATAATTCCTCATTCAGAAGTTCGCGTGGAAGCAGCAAGTGAAGAAGAATTCGAAACTGAAGTTAAGTCTGATACCAGTCACGAATCCTCAAATACCGAAGATATTATTGACTAATCTAGTTAGTGTATGATGTGATTGATGAATAATTTTTATTATTATAATGAATGACTGTTGTTTTGAATTATTATTAAAATATGGTTGAACGATTGTTGTTGTTATTAATCGTATAATTATCATTTAATTGTTATTATTATTAATGTCAGCAATTTAGCGTCGAAAAGAGCATTTCGACGCTAAAGGTATTAAATTTAGCGTCGAAATAATAATCGACGCTAAATAATAGACATGTAGACATTTAGCGTCGAATACATTTATCGACGCTAACTGTTAGACTTTTAGCGTCGATTTGAGATAATTCGACGCTAAGTGAAAAATTAAATTTCCCCCAAAAATTACCCTGATTTTTTAATTAGCCGCCAACTTTTTAGCGTCGATTTATTCGACACTAAAAGCAAATTATTTCGACCCTAAATGTCCCTTAAATCCCTAAAACCAGTGTCATCCTCTTTCTCGGCTCTCTACTGTAATCCCAAAGGAAATTTAGATTTCTCTTCGTAATCTCCAAGTGACTAATCTAGTTAAAGGTAAGTTTTCAAATCAAAGTCTTTATGTGTATATTTTTGGTATTTTGATTAATGAGTTGGGGAAATTTATTGGGTGTATTGGAGGTGTTTGTTGAAATGCTTGAATGGAATGGAAGCTTAATATTTCATTGATTGGGTGTATTTTGCCGAGAACAGTAGCAAATTGCTGCTGTTCTGGGCATAAATTTTTTTTCCTTATTAGATTCCAAGAGTTCAAAAATAAGTAGCATAAGCCTAGTTAAGCGGATCGAATTGTCGTTACAAACAAATCAATTGCCAATAAAGTGTTTTGAAAAGAAACCCACACATCATAAATGAAACCAATTATGATTTCCAGTAACTTATGTAATGGAAATGAATTGGTACCAAGAATCGATGATGTTTACACCAACTCTTGGAATTGCAGCTCTTGGGTTTGCCCAGTATGTGTCCTATGAAAATCTACTGATGTATAAAATGGGAAGTTGATGTATATTATTGAATTGAAATTATGAAATGCCAAGTTCAATTTAGCTCAATGACTAGGCTACGAAAGTGTCGTGTGTTCATCAAATAAGCTTGATCCATGTTTTAGGCACCAGCATAATCCATCATCTAACTTAATTTCGGTAACCAAAGGCTAGAAGTTTCTGAAATGTGTCACTTGTGTTCTTTAAAATCTAAATTTGTTGCATTGAAGTCCTTGAATTAAGTTGAGTTTAGAAAGACTTGAGTGGTGCATTACTTTTCATCTCTTATTTTTGTCCTACAAACAACAAGGCCTCACAAAATAATGATTTCAAAGTACAACTACTAAAGTGTTTGACAAATACTTCATTAACCAATTATTAAGTTTCCTACGTGTTTTAAATTTTCATGTTAATGTACATTAATGTTATTAAGATTTTAGTCATGTTTCAAATTTATTCAATGCCAAGTACTCAGACCTTATCCATGTTATCATTTATGCAGCTCATACTATGTATTCATGATTCATGCATATAATAGGTTATATCCAAGCCACCACAGGTGAGTTATTGTGATGGAAACCTGAAACTTTGTGTGTTTTTGCAGATGGCACCGGGCAATCACAGACGGGCTATTGCGACTCCATCTATATCAGCAAGGACAGCTGGCCCTCATGGAGTCTCTGCTAGCACAGGTGAGTCCAGTACAGCGAAGGGTTGAGGACGCACCCGTGGCTTGGGGTTGGCTAAACACGTTAAGGCTCACGGCCGTATCCGGATTGAGATATCAAATGATGGACAAAGTCAAGTCGGACAACATAATTCAGCGTTTACTACATCCATAGGAGCTTCAGCTCGGTTTGAAGCTCCCCAAAACTACGTTTCTTGGAGAAAGATACCGTGGGAGATGAAAATCAACCAGCTGTTCTCTTCACTACTTGTGAGTTTCCTTACGGTATTAAGTTTTCGATATTGTTTGTTAGTTAAAATTTTTATTTTATACTTATTTTTACTCGGTTGCTATTCCTGTAGGAGTGGTTCGACTTCGATCTTACCAAAGTGAATGTCCAACAGTATATTGACTACCACATGGGGAAAGGTTATAAGGATTATAGGACAAAAGTCCTGAAACCAATATTCGACGAACATGGACCTTCAGATGCTCCACAACGTAAGCTTGATTTTATAGAGGAGCAAGACTGGACATTCTTATGTGAGGTAAATTTTAAAATAAACGGAAATTTTTAATTGTCTTTGTTTTCGGTACTTACAGTGTTGTTAAATGCAGGATAAATGTCACACAAATGCGGAAAATCGAAGTCACCTGCGTTTTAACCACCGTGGAGGTTCGAAGCCATTTATCCAACATCATGCCGAACATTCTGAGGTAAATATATCCTAACGTAAAATTTAACAGTTCAATATTTTTACTAATGTGGAATAATACTGAATTTATTTTCTGTTTTTAATAGAGTAGCACATGTGAGGTGCAACTATTTCCATATATTTTCCGAGTGACGCATTACAATGAGAAAAACAAATGGATAAATGAAGAAGCCGAACGCTGCTATGTAAGTTTCAATTTTTAAAATAAAATAATTATTATTATATATGTTAATTTTTTTTTTCAAATTCTAACATTAACTTATTTTTTTTTTAAATAGAACGAAATGATGGAACTCCAACATCAAACTCAAGAGACAGGGTCCGACCCAATACCAGATGAGTAGTTGTCGCAATTGGTTTTCAAGAATCAGACAGCTTACAACATCGGCCTTGGCACTCGTAAGAAGCCGACGTCATCTGCACGAAATACCGTTAATTCGGACAATGCCTCCTCTCTTCGAGACCAGTTAGTCACCACCCAAGACCGGCTAGCCACCACCCTAGACCGGCTAGCCACCACCGAAGACCAACTAGTCACCACCTGAGACGAGCTGAAGAAGACTAAGGAGGAGCTACAACAGGTCAAGGTGGACCACGAGAAGAAGATGGAGCAGTTCGAACTGCAGATGCTGGCATTTCGCCAGATGTTGGAGGACTCACTCAGTCAGGGTGCATCGGGCTCGAGCGTCCCCTATCACAGTAGCAATAAATTTTATATCCATTTATAAAAACATTTTGAACAAATAGTTTTAATATAATATGTATTTTTTAAAAAAAAAATTTCAATATAATGATAAAATAATTATTATAATATTTTGTAATTCTGCTATTAATTAGGAATTTTTTTTCAAATAAATAAAATATTAAATTAATTATTTTAAACCAAAAAGCAGTAAATTAATAATTTTTAAAAAAAACACATTTGTTAACTATTTTCGTCGAACTAGTCGACGCTAAATGTTGTTTTGGCGTCGATATATTCGACGCTAATAGTAAAAAAATCGCCGCTGTAAGTATACAAATATTATTTTTTTAATATACTTTAGCATCGAAACTAAACGACGCTAAAAGTCTACTTTTTAGCGTCGAATTATTTCGTCGCAATATCTGACCAATAGCGTCATAAACTTTTATTTGGCGTCGAAATACATTGGACGCAAAATGATAGTTTTTAGCGTCGAATATCTTTATTTCGACGCTAAATATTATTCTCGTCCATGTTTGGGCATATAATTTTTGCGTCTAATTAATTCGACGTTAATTTACATTTGCGTCGAAATTTTGGCTTTTAGCGTCGATTAGTTTCGACGCTAAAGGACATAATTTTTGTAGTGTTTTAATTGAGGTCCATAATTTTTGATAATTACAAGACTTTAAAGAATATATGTTGGAACGTAGAAAAAAAATGGTTCTCCAATAATAACCGGCACGCGCCTATATATATATATATATATATATAAATAAACTTTATTCGACATTTTTTGTTATATATATACACACATACACATAGACGTCAAAGTATCAAAGAGAAATCAAGCATGGCATACAAAATCAAGTCTGATCATATGCTAAACAAGAACCCATATAGAGCTATAAATTGAATACAATTCAACTAACTAAAAAAGGCCAAGTGTCATGGCTTTATTCTAACGTGCGGCCTTGGAGTGCAAAATGGTGACTAGTTTGCGCACCAAGCAGCCTTTTTGGGATGGATTCGTTTATAGAGAGAATATGATATGGTGCTGGAATGATGATGCTCTGGATGAGCTTACATTTAAATACGCAAAGAAATACAATTCTACAAGGAATGGGAGTATCAGCTCTTCTATTCTGACTCTAGCTAATAACTTCTAATCTACTTAGAGTTACAAGAAGTTGTCTTCATATGAAATACTCCTAAGACAGTTAGAAGTCTATACAAAATTCCTCCCATTTGGACACCTCTAGATAAATTTTCGTAGCCTTACAAATTAGGCTGATTACAGCAGTGTTTCAGTGTGACTATGCTGCCTTTGGGTGCTAACTTCGGCCCCAAGTCTGTCTTCATGAGTGCGATAGATCTAGAGAGGCCCAAGGTTGTCTTCATGGGCTGGGCGAGTTGTGGGGCTGTTGTGAGCCATTTTAGGCCCATCTAGATCTATCACGCTCATGCCCAAAGTGTGAGGCATGACACTACCCCCACATAATTCATGTAATGCCCTCGTTGCATCTTCGTTGGACGTCTTTGGATCATATCTTTAAATTGCCACAAGTCTGTCTTGAACTCCCAACTATATTTGCTCTTAGGAAAACCCTTCCATTGCATGAAGCACTCACCAACTTGTAATATCCCAAATTTTTAATAAGGGTATTATTATCTTTTCTCTTAAAAGTCTTTGGTTAAAGTATGAATTTTTGACTATAGGGGTTGATTGATAATTTTTCATTACTTTGCTTAATTTTTTGTTTGACTAATAATCCAGGGATTTGACTGATAATTACCAGCCCCTATATAAATTTTTTTTTTCTCTCTCCCCCAACGTGATGCCTCTTCTCCTTATTTTCTTTTTTCTTCTTCCTTCTTGCATCTTCTTCTTCATACGTGAGAGGGAGTGAGAGATCCGGCGAATCAAGGCTGTTTTCCGGCGAGTGAGATGGGGAAAAAGATAGAGTAGGCCGTGAGAAGCATTTTGGTGGCGGTGGTGTGGCCGGTGATGGTCGTTTTCCGGAAAAGGGTGAGCTTGAAGATTCTGGTATTTTTATACGATTCACGGTAAACCGGAGCTCCATTGGGCGAGTGACCACCACCATTGGACTCAGGATGACGGCGCGCACATTCTGGTGGTAGCAGCGTGGCAACGCTCTGGCGCGTGGGCTTCATGCGCCAATGCGTGTGGCGGCGCGTGAAGGATATTCACGGACTTGTTTGAGCAGAATCTTCTGGTCGACGTTCCCGACGTGTTGGTTCGACTATTTCAAGCGGTAATGGACCCGAACTCTAATTTCCATGTACTTGTCGTATTTTATTACGTGTTTTATTTACCAATTTTTGATTATTTGTACTGAGATTTGAGTTCAAGTTTTAAATTATTATTTTCGGATTGTGGCGTTTATTGTAAAGTGTGGTTGAGTGGTTGTTTTAGGCCCCATATGGGAATTTGTGGTTTTGAATTGTACATGGAAAGCTCGTGTTCTAAACGGAACCATGTCAGTTTTCCGTTAGATTTGTGCAATAGTTTGATTCAGTGCGTTTTAAATCTCAGGTTTCGAGATTGTCGATTTTAGGTGATCATTTGGCGGTCACTGGTCAGCGATACCCGTGTGCCTCGTAGAGCTTGTCGGGTGAGCCCGAAGAGTTTTGTAGCTGTTAGACCAATGGAATAGTCCGAGCGCGTTGAGCATCGTTGTGAGATTGGTTTCATGCTTCGAGCGTGCGGTTGAGGTAAAGATTCAGTACTCATCTTAATTGTGTTTTTAATATATATATATATATATATATATCATTATTTTATGCCTATGAAAACAAAGTGAAATGTATCTTAATATTAGCAATGTTTTATAGAAATGTGAAATGGCGCAATGGGCGGCACGACGCGACCATAATGAGTTTTATTTTTTTATTTTTATAAATATATGGATAGTAGTGTAAATATAAATGGGATCATACTTGGATCGGTAAAAATATAAAAATTGGATATATTTAAATTGGTATATGTGGAGCCCCGTTGTGGCGCACATTTTGGTTATCATATTACCCTGTGGTGGCATTTGCTTGTGTGGAGCACTGTTTTGGCCCACCATATAGACCTCAGTTAACCTGTTGCGGCAACTGTTACGCGGTCTCGAGTGGCGCTAATTGGACGATGATGACTGGGTGAGAGTCCTGAACCTGTGTAGGATTTGTTTATTATTGTCCCGTTGTGGCATTTGATCATGAGGAGCCCTTCGTATCATATGATTATGTTTGTTATGTTACCCTTTTATGGCACATTGATGATTCACGGCTCCTGTTTGAGGTGATCGGTTATGTGGCCTCATGTGGCACGTTATTTGTTTACTGATCCAGTGTTGGAAGTCTGGTTACGCGGGCCCGTGTGGCATTTCACTCATATTTTTTTATTTAAATGATTAATGTTGTATTTTTATTTTTATTTATATTGATCAAATGTACAAATTATAGTCATTTCTTAACTCGATGACCGGTGCGAAATCACACGCGTAATACGCAAGCGCACGTATCGTTCAAGTAGTATAAAAAGTATCGATCCCACGAGGACTTAAAACATAAGCAATTAAATTTTATGAGGCCAAATGATTACTAGTATCTAACAGATTGATTGATTGACTGGGTGATGACTTTAAACTTAAAAACAAGTAAATAAAATTGCGCGAAAGTAGATTGAGGAAAATTCTAATTTATAAAATTATCCAGGGTTGTGATTTCTTCCAATATTTTTTTAAAGATGAAGTGGTTATTTCATGTTTGTGTAATATATCGGTTTACTAACCTGAAACACGAAATTATGCAAAAGCCTCTGTCGATGGTCAGATGCAAATACCGAGTATAACCCAATTGAATCATATGTCTATGTCAACCAAATTACCTGGATTTATTAAGATTAAGTTCCAATTATGGCTACCCCCGCCTGACAGGTATATGTCTATCATGTAAGTAAATCTATTAAAGGGTTATCTATCCTCAAGGAAGATCGTGAGCTATTAAGTCTAAGGCTAAAACCTAAAATTCCTTTGTCAAGTTTATTTTAAGTTTACCAGATCAATCTTATTAATAGCCAGTTAACAATAAGCATTAAGCTTAAGACTTAATAAGTAAACCTTTATATTACCCAAACTATAAAACAACCCCTTATAAACCGGTGATATTGAAATTCATCACAACCCTAGATAACTAACTTAGTTACGACACATAACTAGGGCTAGTAATAACTTAAAAATAAAAGACATAAAGTAAAATACTGAAAAGTAAAATGCTGGAAAGTAAATAAAGAAAAATACAATAAAAGAAAATGCTAGGGCTAGATGATCTACTTTTATCACTACTATTTTAGATATCTGCATTAATATAATATATTAACTTGTGTGACATTACCAACCAACCATATATGCGGTAACCTGATTAAGTCAAATTAAGTCCGACCGACCATAAAGGCGGTAATTACCAACCGACCAACCAGGCGATATCCATATTTAGTCAGGTTAAAACCAGTTTATAATTGATTACCAACCGACCAATATAGCGATATCATTGTTAAGTCAAGTTTTAAATAATGAATATATTATAATTAAGGGAGATTAATCTAAATAGCAGTAATAAAAGATTTACCTTTCACCCTAGTAGGGGAAGTTACCTCCACATAGCACAATAGTAAAAACAGAAAAAGTAAAGAAAGTAAATTACTATTACAGAAAGTAAATAAAATTAATTACAAAACCGAAATTTAAAAGAAAACTAGATACAAACTTCTTATTTATTCAGAGAATTACAGAGAGAAAGGTACATCTGAGACTGAAATCTCGAGCTTAATTTATAGCTTGATTGACGTCTATGCGTCAGGGACAAGCTTCTCCCGAGACTTAAATGTTGTCTTTCTCTTTGGAATTGTGTATATAACACGCGAATTGCGTGATACACATATCCACTGGGATGTGTCTCAAGAGTTTTAGATATGTCATCCAAAGACTCCTTACTCAAGCCATCCCTAATGAAATTAATCTTATCTTCACGGTTATCAGACACCATTCCTAAATAACGACAACGAGTATCACAAAACATGCGAGCACATTTATAGCATACACCCATTCTTTTAGCTCTTCTCTTTTTAGCATAGGTGCTTCTTCCTAAACCAGACAGATATGAAATAAAAGAGTAAGAAGACTCACCTGTCAATCGGACCCGTACTTCAATAATCCAACGAATGTCAGTTGGAATACCTTTGATCATCAGTAGTCTCATCTGTTCCATGCGAGCTTTGTAGACTTTCATCATAGATTTTTGAGGGAGAGAAGGAAATTGCTTGTGAAGATTTGCGAGAGCTTCTTCCATCCTGAAATGACCTTACCTACAATAATTAAACACATAAAAATAAAACACACTAGATCAAAATATATACACAAATTGCATGGGTTTCCTCCCTGCGAGTGCTAAGTTTAACGTCGTCAGCTAGACGTGACTCCTCGAATGTTAGGATGGATTTGAAAGTGTGACACTTTCTTTTTGTCGCTCAAATGATTCTCCCCAGTAGTGCTTGGCACGCTGACTGTTAACCTTGAATGTGCTGTTGGACTTGGGATTGTATATCTCAACAACTTCGTATGGTAACTGTTGGACAATTATGACCCATAACATCACTATTTGTACATAACATGGCGTTGTTGTACAAATTAACTATGTGACAAAGGAAATTACTCTTTTATCATTTGTAATTGGATTGCCAAGATATATAAATGATAAAAGTCCATATGATTAGTACTGGATTAATAAGATATGAGACAATATTAATCCACTAAGGTTTAATCATTAAATATCCATAGTCGAAGTATTATCGAGACTGGACATCGATAATGCAGAATAGACTAGTATTCCACTTGTGCGCGTTGTGGGAGCATAACGATATAGTTCTCATATATTTAAGTATTGGACACTTATGCAAGTGTGATAGGAGGTTGTGTTTACCGATGGTACGGAAAGAGCTTCGCTCTGGATAGACCCCTCGGAATCCCATTGGTATTATGACTATGTGTCTATGGGAATCCGAATCAGGGTAGATGTGTTTGGTCTTAACCTGAGACTTGCATCGCTAATACTTGCGACAATCAGTATACTTTGGTTTTGGTCGTCCGGGGCTTTAACAGGTTCTGTTTACGCCTTTGTTGGGTATACTGAGAATCGTAGTGTATTGGGTGTGATGTCAAGATGAAAGTATCACTTCAGTCATATGGAGATGATGATCACGCAGGATACGAAACTTGTACTCTTGTATGCTGCAGCTAGCGGGATAATATGACAAGGTCGTGATTATCCGATTATAGAGACTAGTTACCAGAGATCCGATATATGCTTCGTTCGGGGCAGACACAATTCCAGCCTCAGGCCTAGCATGTGACATTCGATAATGGATCGTAATACGCAATACTACATATACTACGTCTGACATAGATTACATATTCCTTTAAAGAATATTTCTGGAGAATTGGGTAGGCACTGTGCTTTGCTAGAAGCCAACCATGTCTTGTAAATCGGTAGGAACGTGGTACCGGGTACGCATGCATTCGGATAGTCCGATGAGCATATTTACTGCCAAATATCCAGGGATCTCTTGGGTCACCTCCCAAAGATTCACCGATGATGTTTGACTCGAACACAATTAATCTGGGATTAATTATCAAAGAGAGAATTAATCTACGATTAATTGCGTCAAGAATTTTTCTGGGATTAAATTCGTTGAGAAGAGAGAACGCGATTAATTTGGAATTAATCGGTAAAATAAATTTAATGGTGAAATTAGATTTTACTATTTAATTTATTTAATTGGGCTAAAATAATATATTAGATATATTAAATGAAATTGGATTTCAAAGCGGAATTAAAATTGGATTTTAATTTGTGCGAACGAATTAATTTTGAATTAATTCACAAGCGACTTCCGTAATAATATTGCGAGGCATTATTATTTAATTAAGTTGGATTTAATAAAGTCGCAACGGAAAATTCGTTTAATTCGGAATGAAACGAATCCGGGCCCGAGCAAGGTTGCGTGTTGGATTCTCCGACTTAAATTCGGAATTTAAAATTGGTGGGACCCACTTCACTTACATCAATTTGTTGGACATTTGATGGAAGTGGTTGGACTTATTTTATGGCTTTGATTTATTAAAAGTAAGGCTTGCTTTACTTATGATACACTCTAGCCAATTTCAACACACAAGCTTATTATTTAATCCAAGTCAAACTTTGGAAGTTGTCATGGGTTACTATTCACAGCACCTAAAATTCTCTATTCTTCTCTCTTTGGGCGTGAACCAAGCTCTCTCCAATGGAGTTTTGGTTGCAAAATTCCTTTTAGCTAGAACTTCAATAAGTCAAATGAAGGTGATAGGGAGACTAATCCGAGAGTTTGGAACTCGATCTCAAGCTTCGAAGCTTCAATACATCCAACAAAGAAAGAAAAGTTTTGAACTTTCTTTACCAAGCAAGGTGAGTTTTTCCGCAACTCCTCTTCTTTATTCACACACAAATCACAACTTAGAGACCTTGGCATGTTCTAGGAACACTAACAGTAACACCTGAGTAATCACAAATGGACCTGACCACTTTGACTTCAGCTTTTCAGGAAAACGTTTTAACCGTGAATCGTATAACAATACCTGCTGCCCTGGCTCCAATTGTCTGCGCAATATATTTTTATCATGCAATCTTTTGGTCTTTTATTTTTACACTTTGGCATTTTCATAAGCTTGTAAGCGAAATTCCTCCAATTCGTTGAGTTAGTGAAGTCTTTTCTCTCCTGCAACTTGTGGATCAAGATTCAACTTTTTAAATGCCCAGTACGCCTTGTGTTCAAGCTCAACTGGCAGATGGCATGCTTTCCCAAACACCATACGATATTGGTACATACCAATGGGTGTCTTGTAAGCTGTCTGATAGGCCCATAATGCGTCATCTAGTTTTTCAGACCAGTCCTTCCTTTTTGATCCAACAGTTCTTTCCAAGATTCTTTTGATCTCCCTGTTTGAAACTTCAACCTGTCCATTTGACTGTGGATGGTAAGCAGTTGCAACTTTATGAGTAACTCTGTATTTGGATAGGAGTGCATCAAAGTATCTGTTGCGGAAATGTGTGCCACCATCGCTGATGATTGCCCGAGGTGTTCCGAAGCGAGTGAAAATATTTTTTTTAAGGAATTTGATCACCACTTTTGAATCATTGGATGGCAGTGCAATTGCTTCAACCCATTTGGAGACGTAGTCTACAGCAACCAATATGTACAGGTTCCGAATGATGGTAGGGTCACATAAAATTAATACCCCACACATCGAATATCTCCACTTCCAGAATATTTTGCAGAGGTCCTTCATTTCTCCTTGAAATATTTCATGTTCTCTGGCACATATCAAATTGAAGAGAAAATAAGTAAGCATCTCTAAAAAGAGTGGGCCAGAACAAACCTGATTGTAGGACTTTGGCTGCGGTTTTGTTTCCGCTGAAGTGTCCGCCATATGGTGATGAATGACAATGTTAAAGAACACTGTTGACCTCCTACTATGGAACACACCGTCTCAATAATTGATCAGCACAACGTTTGAACAACTATGGCTCATCCCAAACATAGTGTTTGACTTCTTTGAAGAACTTCTTTCATTGCTGAGTTGTCCATTCCAACGACCATTTTCTCAAGACTATGTAATTGACATAGTCAGCATACCAAGGAGCATCATGCTGTTTCATGGCAAATAGCTATTCATCGGGAAACTTTTCTTTGATTGTCACTTCTTTGCCAGTTGTTTTTCCATTCTCGAGCCTCAACAAGTGATATGTCACATGGTTTTATGTTCGTTTCCTATCTCTGATCTCCACGTTAAATTCTTGCTGAAGAAGTATCCAACGGATCAATCTAGGTTTGTAATCTTTCTTCGAGATAAGATATTTGATTGTTGAATGATCTGTGTAGACCACCACTTTGGGACCCAGCAGATAGGATCAGAATTTATCAAAAGCGAACACAACTGCAAGAAACTTTTTTTCAGTGGTTGTGTAGTTGAGTTGAGCTTCATTCAGAGTTCTGCTGGAATAATAAATGGTGTGGAAAATCTTTGTGTTGCGTTGTCCCAAAACTGCACCTACAGCAAAATCACTAGCATCACACATCACCTCAAATGGAAGGGTCCAGTCTGGTGCTACAATGATAGGAGCAGAAACCAGCTTATGTTTTAGGATCTCAAAAGCTTCTTATCATTCTTTGGTGATGTTGAAAGGCACATCCTTCTCCAGAAGATTGCACAGAGGTTTAACAATCTTTGAGAAGTCTTTGATAAATCTCCTGTAAAAACCAGCGTGTCCAAGAAAACTCCAAATCCCTTTAACAGATGTTGGTGGAGGTAGTTTTTCAATTGTCTCGATCTTTACTTTGTCTAACTTAATTCTTTTTTGTGAGATCCGGTGTCCAAGAACAATGTCGTCATGCACCATGAAATGACATTTCTCCCAATTAAGTACCAGGTTGGTATCTTCGCACCTTTGTAACACATGTTCCAGATTGTGTAAGCAGTGGTCAAAAGAGTCTTCAAACACAGAGAAATCATCCATAAAAACCTCCATACTCTGTTCCAGCATATCTGAGAAAATGGCCATCATGCAACGTTGGAATGTGGCAGGAGCATTACATAGTCCAAACGGCATCCTGGGGAATGCAAAAATACCATAGGGACATGTAAAAGTGGTTTTCTCTTGATCTTCTCGGGCAATGGAAATCTGATTGTACCTTGAGCATCCGTCTAAAACATAATAGAACTCATGTCCTGCCAGTCTGTATAGCATCTGATCAATGAATGGCAGCGGAAAATGGTCTTTCCTTGTTGCTTTGTTCAGTTTCTGGTAGTCCATGCATACTCTTCATCCAGTCACCATCTTGTTGGAATCAGCTCGTTCTTTTCATTTGTGACTACAGTAATTCCTCATTTCATCGGCACACAATGTATAGGACCCACTCAACTGCTATCTAAGATGGGGTAAATAATGCCAGCATCCAACCATTTGATGATTTCTTTCTTCACGACCTCATTCATGATTGGATTTAGTCTTCGTTGATGTTCCACTGTGGGTTTGTACTCATCGTTCATCAGAATCTTTTGCATGCAAAATGATGGACTAATGCCTCGAATGTCTGCTATAGTCCAGCCAATGGCTTTTTTGTGTTCTCGTAACACTCTTAGCAACTTTTCTTCCTGCTTTAATGTTAGTGAAGAACAAATAATAACCGGTAATTCAGGTGAGTTTCCAAGGAAAGCATACCTAAGATGGCTCGGCAGTAACTTCAGCTCCAACTGCGGTGGTTCTTCAATTGAGGGCTTGATTTGCTCATTCTTTGGGAGTTCCATACTTTTAACTGGTGGCGTCTATTTGAAACCGAACGGCTTGTCCAGATAGTTGATACATTCCAGAATTTCAGCATCTAGCTCGCTGTCAATCATGTTAGTTATCCAAGCTTCAATTTTTTATGAGGGAGGTGGTACTGCATCAGTATCCTGGATGATACTATCAACAAAATCAACTCTGAAACATTCTTCCTCTTTTTCATCACTTGGGAATTTCATGGCTTTGAAAACATTAAAGGTAACTTCTTGGTCCTACACTTTCATGGTTAGTTCTCCTTTTTGTACAGTTCTACATGTAGCTAAGAATGGTCTTCCAAAGATGATAGGTACATCTTTGTCTTCTTCCATGTCAAGGATAATGAAATCTACTAGGAGATGAGTTTGTCGACTTTGACTAGCACATTATCAACAACACCTCTTGGAAATACGAGTGTTCTATCAGCAAGTTACAGAGAGACTGAGGTAGGCATTGCTTCTCCAATTTACAGTTTCGTGTAAATAGAAAAAGGCATCAAATTAACAGTTGCACCTAAGTCACATAAAACCTTACCGATATAATATTCTCCAATGGTGCATGGAACAGTGAAACTGCCAGGATCTTTCAACTTTGGGGAAGTTTCCTCTGAATGATGGCGCTGCAATCTTCCGTCAATGCTACTCTCTCATAATCTCCCAATCTTCATTTTCGTGAAAGAATGTCTTTCATGAATTTGACGTAGCTGGGCATTTCTTCCAAGGCTTCTGTGAATGGAATGTTGATATGCAGCTTTTTGAACACTTCCAGGAATCGAGCAAACTACTTGTCCAGTTTATTTTTCTGAAGACACTCAGGAAAATGTGGAGATTGAGTGATTTGATCTTTTTCCTTTGCTTCTTTTTCTTCCATCTGTGGGACTGCATCTTTTGGAATTTCTTCAATAGTTGCCTTGATTCCAACATCTTTGTTGATTTCAGTGCCGCTTTTCAAGGTAATGGCTTGACATTGCTCCTTCCCTCGGTTCCTTGGATTCGGTTCTATGTTGCTGGAAGATTTCATGGCGGTCTGTAACTCTGGGCATTGGCCAGTTGTCCAATTTGATTTTCCAGTGCTTTAATAGAGGCATATTGGCTCTGAAACATAGCATCATATTTTTTTAACTGAGTCATCACTTCCTCTATTCCTGGTTCATTTTCCTGCTCTTAGCCTTTGTTCTGTTGCTGTTGGAATCTGGGTTGTGGATAGTTCTTTTTCCCTGAATTGTTGCTCCATGAGAAATTGGGATGATTCCTCCACCATGGTTGTAGGTGTTGGAATATGGATTATTCCTCTGTCTGTTGAAATTGTTGACATAATTCACTGTCTCTTCTTGTTGGTTTGCTTCTGGTTCTCCTCCATATGGTGAACTTGTGGCTCTAATATTGCCTTGCATATCGAGAGTCTCCATGAATTTGCATATCTGATCTAGCTTGGCATTGACTGCTGAGTTGGATCCAACTTCATAAATTCCAGCAATTCTTTGAATCATGCTCATTTCTGTTGGCCA
Source organism: Zanthoxylum bungeanum (assembly GCA_019454045.1). NCBI lineage: Eukaryota > Viridiplantae > Streptophyta > Magnoliopsida > Sapindales > Rutaceae > Zanthoxylum > Zanthoxylum bungeanum. The sequence continues at coordinate 24,780 of SKCR01007203.1, forward strand.
GAAGGAATTATTGTTAGCTATTTCTTTGATTAAGTCTTAGGCTTGATCTTCTCCTTTTTCCATCAAAGCTCCTCCAGCAGCAGCATCAATTGTGGTTCTCATCAGTCCAGAAAGTCCATTATAGAAGGTTTGGACTTGAAGCCATTTTGGAATTTCATGGTGAGGACATTTCTGGAGCAAATCTTTGTATCTTTCCTAAGCTTCGCAGAGATTTTCCGAGTCAAGTTGTACAAAGGATGTGATGTCATTCCTCAGTTTTGCTATTCTGGCTGGTGGAAAATACTTTGCAAGGAATTTGGTGGCTAGAGTGTTCCAAGTTGTAATGGAACCAGCTGGTAGTGAATGTAGCCAAGCTTTTGCTCTGTCTTTCAATGAATATTGAAAAACCTGCAGTCTCATTGCTTCTTCAGCTCCTCAATCGTAATTGAAAGTGCCGTGTGTTGGAATCTAATTAGGTCCCAGGATCATCAAACAAGCAAGAAAAAACGCATGAATACTTCAAGGAGTAAGGCGGAATACATACTCACATTGAATGGTTTGATGCTAGGAAGAACAAAACCCATTTTCCTCCTTGTTGAAGCTCGGTTTTGTGCTCCTTGAGCTGCTGGACTACACGTTTTTGTTCTGTTTTGGCTCCTCCAAAATCGGCCATTGAAGACCTCCATTGAAGCTCCAAGAATGGATTCCAAGCTCATAAATTCGTTTCCCTATCACCTATGTATAACCCAAGGTGTGCTAACACTTCTTCATCTTCCTTGCTTCTCATTTAATTCGGTCAAACCAGAAAATTTTGAGAAGAAATTCGGCTCCAAGCGTGAGAGGGAGAAGAGAGAAAAAGAGGGAAAAAATGGTTTCATGAAAACCGTAAAAGAGAGAGAGAAAATGTGAAAAGAAAAAATTGTATTTGGCTTTTTATATTTTCCAAAATATTAAAACCATTTACCAAATTTTTACTTTTCCTTAAATGCTAAAGTCAAAAAGCAAAAAGCAAAAGTTGCTTTTCAACTACTACATCAATCACTCAAATCAAGTGACAACTTGTCACATCACTCAAAGTGACATTGATTTGATGCTTGATGTGACTAGCGATTTGACACTTGATTTGACTTGCGTGCCGCACTCGAATTCGAAATGCGAATGCGCTCGCAAATAATCCTGGGCTCGGGTTCGCTAATTCCAAATTAATGAATTTTCTGTTGCGTCGTAATTAAATGATTACGCCTAACGAAATCACTAGTCACGTTGCTAACGAATTAATTCTAAATTAATTCGTTCGCCCGAATTAAAATCTAATTTCAATTCCGCGTCGAAATCCAATTTCGTATAATATATCGAATATATTATTTTATCGATTAATTCCAAATTAATCGTTCTCTCTCTTTAATTAATATTTTATCCCAGATAAAATATCTCCTTAATTAATCCCAGATTAATTTTCTCTCTCTTCTATTTAATCCCAGATTAATAAAGTGCGAGTTATACATCATCGGTGAATCTTCGGGAAGCGACCCATGAGATCTCCGGATATATTGGCAGTAAATACGGTCGTCGGACTATCCGAACACGTAAGTACCTCGTACTACGTTTGTACCGATTTACAAGACAAGCTTGGCTTCTAGCAAAGCGCCATGCCTACCCAATTCTCCAGAAATATCCTTATAGGAATATGTGATCTATATCAAGCGTAGTATACCGAAGTATTGCGTATTTCTATCCAGTATCGAATGTTCACGTGCTAGGCCTGGGGCTGGAATTGTGTCTGCCCCTTACGAAATACATATCGGATGTCTGGTAACTAGTCTCTATAATCGGATATTCATGACCTTGTCATAATATCCCGATAGCTCGAGCATTTAAGAGAACGAGTTCCGTATCCTACGTGACCATCATCTCCATATGACTGGAGTGACACTTCCGTCTTGACATCAAACCCAACACACTATGATTCTCAATATACCCAGATCGGCGTACACAGAACCGGTTAAAGCCCTGGACTTCCTCAACTAAAGTATATTGATTGTCGTATGTATTAGCGGTGCAAGTCTCCGGTTAAGACCAAATACACCTACCCTGATTGTAGACTGCCATCGACACATAATCATACTACCAATGGGATTCCGCGGGGGGTCTATCCAGAGCGAAGCTGTTTCCCGTAGCATCGGTAAAACACAACCTCATATTACACTTGCATGAGTATCCTATACCCAAATATATGAGAACTATGCCGTTGTGCCCTCACAAATGTGCACAAGTGTAATACTAGTCTTTTACATATTTATCGATGTCCAATCTCGATAATACTCTTACTAGGGATATTTAATGATTTATCCTCCGTGGACTGATACTGTCTCATATCATTCTCTATCCAGGAACAAATCATAGGGACCTCTCATCATTTATATATCTAGGTGATCTAATCATAAATGATAATAGTGCAATCTCCTTTGTCACATAGTTAATTTGTACAACAACACCGTGATCTGTACAAATAGTGACGCTATGGGTCATAATTGTCCAACAATCTCCCACTTGGCCTATAGCCAGTCACTTGAGTCTTTGACACCCGAACTATGTACGGTTGGCTCAAATTGCTGAGAAATGCTTTCGTTAGCGAATTTCCATGATTATCATCTGATGCGATTTATTCGATCATCACATCGCCACGATGTATGATCCGAACGAATCAGATGAATATCGAAGTATGTATCTGGATCGTTGATGAGACCTTTAATTCTTTAGCCTGTGCTGACGCCTAGCTCAGCCGCTAACAGAACTATATCTAATCTAATTAGATTTGTTATTGACTCAGATGGCTTCAATTGCTGCTTCAGCTGCTGCAATTAACCCGCATTTGTTGTTTATTCGGTAACAGTATCTTGCTTGGAAGATTTCCAGCTCACTGTACCGTTATTCAAACTGTATAGTACCGTTTGTAACTTTAGTCGTCTTTATCGGTTATAGGAAACTTGCTATAGTGACCCCAGTCACTTCAAGTTCTCCTTCTCCATAGACTAAGACAACATCCTTAGTTCTCTAAGATACTAACAGATGTTCTTAACATCAATTGAGTAACTCACTCGGATTGGCCTGTTTGTGAATCCATATGCTCAAAGCATATGAGACACCAGGTCATTTACATTTTTCAATGTACGGTTTCTCGGAGAGTATTTCGAAAGCCAAGCTTTCGCCGATAGTTATTTTATGGAAATATCATTTCCAAAAATGACGTATCATCATTATTTTATATAGGACAGCCACTGTCAGTTCGCTCCTACTAACCCTCTTATATACACAAGAATCTTTTCGTTTTGAATTAAATCATAAATCATTATGATTATATCAAAACGATAGTTCCAAGAACCTAATGCTTGCTTCAATCCAAACATGGATCGAATAACAAGCATTATCCAAATGGATCTACCGTGGCAACAGGTAAAAGGTTGAATCGTAATCTACACAATGTTGGTAATGATACCTTTCCGCTACAAGCCTAGCTTAGTACGTTGGTAAGTTGCCATCCATGTACGTCTTCCTTGAAGAGTCATAAAGTACCAATAGGCACAATGCCTTGTGGTACATTAACTAGTATCCAAACTGGTTAATTTACATGAAATCCATTTCAGACTCATGACACTTCCTCATATGTAGTCAGTTGGTATCCCTCAATAAGATAGACATCTTTATGAGGTGAGATCAGAAACCCATACCAAGGTTGTTTTCTGACTCTCTCCGACTTACGCGGTTCTTGTGTATTCGAAGATTAATAGTAATAGTTTCATCCTTGATGAACTATTTGTGTTCCATTAAGGTTCGGTGCCTTGAACAGTATTACTCCGATTTTCATTGAGTCTTTCTATCCTCCCATTTACCACTGCATATCGGTATTCCTCTAAGGAAAACCGCATGGTGAGCAACAATATAATTGTTCTCTTGTGAGGTGTATAAGTACAATACTTATAGTATCCCTAGGATAACCACATTTGGCACTTATCCTATTTGGGTTCTTGTTTGGTATCATCCAACATATGCCTAGCAACCCAAATTTATCAGGAATGAGAAACTCGATTTCTTTCCCGTTCATATCTAATATGTTATCTGTCAAACAGATATTTTTGGAACCTTATTCTAAATAAGTTCTGCACTGTTTAGCGTATCCGTTGAAGGAAATGGTAGCTCAGAGCGACTCGTGATTAACCTTATCATGTCTAACAAAATTCGGTTAATCCTGTTCGGACACACCGTCTAACAGACGTGTTCCGGGAGGAGTCCTCATTTGAAAGAATATTATACTTTTTCAAGTATACTAGAAACTTATTGCTTAAGTATTTTCCATTACGGTCTTACCGTGGCGGTTTAATACTTTAGCCAATCTGTTCTATTTCGTGTCGAAACTTGAAGGTTTCCGATTTGTGTTTCAAAAGAAACACATAACCATACGCAATGCCACATCCGTAAAGGTCACGAAATATTCATATTCATATCTAGCCTAGCTAGACATGGGCCCACTTGCTTCACTATGAACTAGGGCTAACAGATTGGTGGCACTGACACTTTTACCAAGTAAATAGTGTTTTAGGCACTTTGCCCAATAAACTAGATTCGTAAGACTTTATTTGAATATAATCAAATAGTCCTGGTACCCCGCTCTTCAAAAGTGCGGATATACGAGTTCTTGTTTAATAGTGTCCCTGACAAATGCCACAATTAAGTTTCTTAATTGATCAAATCAGTTTGAGCTATTTGTCATGTTATATATTGAGATATTATTTATATTCAAAATATAAATTCTGTTATTCACATCTAATGTGTTTATCTCAATATCATCTTTATATAATGAAACACTTTAGTGTTTTAGAATATAAAGGTACACCAGCAGCGGGTTATACGCGATATGAAGATAATGTTTCTAGTCAAACTAGTTACATTATAACAGTTTCCAAATTTAGGTAAATACCCAAAGGTAGTTCCAAAATTTGGCTATCTACGGTTAAAACAGCGACTTTCGTCCCGTTTCCAATTCGCAGATAAATCTCAATCGAAGTCAGTATCCTGTTCAAAACAGATTCTGAACATCAATAATATATTTTATGTACCACACTAAGTATCTAAAATCTAATTTTAATACTAGCTGTGAACATAATTATGACAATCATTTTTAAAGTCAGAGCCTTGCTCGTCTTCAATTCCTTCTTGGATATGTCCTTTTATCTTCCTAGAAGATAATAATGATTTTGCCTTTGCCTTCCACTGCTTGCCTAATTGCAAACTTTGACTTTGTCTCCTTGAGAATAGTCATTAATTCTCCAAGAATTATTTATTGCAATTTTAAAAGTACTTCTAAGATCTAATCTTTGAATATCCTTCAATTTCAATATCATACCTTAAAAATCTAATCATTAGTTCTGATAAAGAAATTAAGGAGTATATTTGACAAGTATTATGGATTAAGCACTAAGGTTATCATTACATGAATATTCCAAATATCATGTTCCACTTATTTGCTTAACTCCGGACTTTAGGCATAATATATTATTTTATCAAATAAAATAACTTATTCATTTCCAGGACCATTTGAAACTTTATTCCCAATTTGAAAATTAAAGTCGTTTAAATACATTTTCACCCATGATTATGTCTTAAACACTAATCTTCATTTATATCTTGATTCTAATAGTCCAACTATTTAATCAACGATTTGTGGTACTATTTATTATAATGATTATAATAGTCCAACTATATAATAAAATATAATCTAAATTAATTAACCTCAATTACATTGATTACTATAATCCAATTATAAAATCAACTGTAAACTGAAATTAATTAATTCAAATATATTGATTAATATAATCCAATTATATATAATCAACTATAATACAGTCCAACTGTTAATTAAAACAACAATTTAAATATTAGTCCAACTAACATTTAATCTAACGACGAAATAATTTGAATGAGCGCGTGTGGCGAGTAATTGAACGAGTATTGCAAATTCAATTCTTGCCTCCCACTATTTTTCGGCGCGCCTCTAACCCTCTGTCGAGTACTCGGGAAACCGTGTTTCCTAGTGGGCTAGGATCTCGTTAAATATCACACAATCTTGACTTTGGCCAACAAATTGTATGATAATTAACTAGGTAGATCTCTAAGATCAATTGGATCCAATCCATTCCTAGATCCGGTAGGGGGATATCCAAATTCGAAAAATATATCTTATATGCCAATACATCCAATGTATTACCTAACCTTTTTCCTCTGAATCAACTAAGCCTTGGCTTTGGCACAACAAACTTAGTGATCCCAGTCAAGCGCGACCCATTGACCATGGAAAGCTTCGTAATCAATGTCGATGGACAAGAAGTGGTCTTGACTTTGGCCAACAAACCACAACTTGGACAAGACACTGATATGGAACAAAGCCTTCATGATTCAAACATATCTTTGACAGACAAAGGCCTTGACTTTAATCACTCAATGGAAGGAAAGACGCTTAATATTGAGCGAGAGTTTTTCGCGTGCAAATTGGCAACCAATTTATTATCTTTGTTAAGGTCCCATCATCATACACCCTTAAACATGCATTCTAAACACATAATAAAGCGCATATTAATAAAATAATAATGATATACGGATGTATATTTTACATTGATCCTAGATCAAATCTCTCTCTTTCTCTCTCCAGCTAGCACTTGTATTACTTCTACCCGTTACACTACACTTCTAAAGAAACCTCATTTACATTGAGGGAATAGGTGAGAAGAGAAATACAATGAGAATAGAGGTGATAAGGCTGGACACGCAGGTCCAATTAATAAATCAAATTTATTACACAATTTCCAAAATTGCCCCACCCGACTAATATCCATCTGATATACATTATTCACGCATCGCAACCATGTATTCATACAAGAATGTTATCAATCAATCTAATCCAATTAATTAATTTGATAATTAGTGATCATCCAATGTTCAAACAACGATTTGATTTTTGCGCGAGTCAAACTCGTTTTGCGAATAAGTACTCAAAGTACGAATTCTTGAATTAAATTAAACTACAAAATTAAATCCAATTCAATTTGTATTTAATACTAATTCACTATTTAATTCTAAATTAAATATTACACTTTTATTAATGAACCTTTACGACTTAAATTCCAAATTTAATCGCAACGGGTCTCTAAGCCCGATTAACATCTAATGTTTATTTAATTAAAGTCCAATGGGCTTTAATTAATTTCTATAAGGCGTGGACTTTTGGTCAACTCGGGTCAAACCGATAACCAAGGTCCAATCCGGGAGTTACCCCATAAGCCTTTAAATTAATTTTGGCCCATTAGGCCCAATTAAATAATTAAGGTCCATAAGTCATAGTTGGACTTTTTGGATGCGGTTTTGGGCCCAATTGGATCCAACCAAATTGGCCTAAACATAATTTGGTACAACCAAGCCCAAAAGCCCAATTACAACCTTTTAAGGCCCAATTTCCAAAATAAGCCCAAATTAATTAACTTATAAAATTCCAAATTCCATAATTAATTAACCTAAGTGTAATACACAATTAATCACCCAATTAACATTCCTAAAACATCAATTAGCCTAATTAATCATGCACTTTAATATCAAATAGTTTCCAACACAATTTTATCAAAATCAAACCCAATACATGCTACTTTATTCTCGGCAATTAGTGGGTTTTTTCAATCCGATTCGGTTTCAATCCAATTGAACCCACAATCATCATTTCCCAAATCAATTCAACTCATCCAATGAATTAAAATCAAAAAACATAATGAATTTCAAAAATCCAAGAATTCGGCCAAGCCCTTTAATTTGGGGAAAATTGTTCCAAATCAAAATTCAATCCAATTGAACTTCAAAACAACATTACCCACTTGTTTTAAGTCATCCAATGATCAAACAAACAAAAATCACCAAGAAATTAGGGTTCATCATTTTCGGCATACTCCTAAAATTTGGGGAAAAATGGATCCAATCCAATTTCATGAAATTGAACATACACAACTTCAATTAATCAACATACAGGCATACTTAATCAATCAATTCAACCAAATCATGCTTCAATTGATTTTACCCAATTTCAAACCTTAAAAGTTTTCATGCTTGACCAAAGCTCTGATACCATTGTTGGTTTCTAATTAGGTCCAAGGATCATCAAACAAGCAAGAAAAAATGCATGAATACTTCAAGGAGTAAGGCAGGATACATACTCACATTGAATGGTTTGATGCTAGGAAGAACAAAACCCATTTTCCTCCTTGTTGAAGCTCGGTTTTGTGCTCCTTGAGCTGCTGGACTACACGTTTTTGTTCTGTTTTGGCTCCCCCAAAATCGGCCATTAAAGACCTCCATTGAAGCTCCAAGCTTCAAGCTCCAAGAATGGATTCCAAGCTCATAAATTCGTTTCCCTATCACCTATGTATAACCCAAGGTGTGCTAGCACTTCTTCATCTTCCTTGCTTCTCATTTTATTCGGTCAAACCAGAAAATTTTGAGAAGAAATTCGGCTCCAAGCGTGAGAGGGAGAAGAGAGAAAAGAGAGGGAAAAAAGGGTTTCATGGAAACCGTAAAAGAGAGAGAGAAAAAGTGAAAAGAAAAAATTGTATTTGGCTTTTTATATTTTCCAAAATATTAAAACCATTTACCAAAAAGCAAAAACCAAGAGTTGCTTTTCAACTACTACATCAATCACTCAAATCAAGTGACAACTTGTCACATCACTCAAAGTGACATTGATTTGACGCTTGATGTGACTAGCGATTTGACGCTTGATTTGACTTGCGTACCGCACTCGAATTCGAAATGCGAATGCGCTCGCAAATATCCCGGGCTCGGGTTCGCTAATTCAAAATTAACGAATTTTCCGTTGCGTCGTAATTAAATGATTACGCCTAGCGAAATCACTATTCACGTCACTAACGAATTAATTCTAAATTAATTCATTCGCCCGAATTAAAATCTAATTTCAATTTTGGATCGAAATCCAATTTCGTATAATATATCGAATATATTATTTTATCGATTAATTCCAAATTAATCGTTCTCTCTCTTTAATTAATATTTTCCCAGATAAAATATCTCCTAAATTAGTCCCAGATTAATTTTCTCTCTCTTCTAATTAATCCCAGATTAATAAAGTACGAGTTACACATCATCGGTGAATCTTCGGAAGCGACCTATGATCCCCGGATATGTTGGCAGTAAATACGGTCGTCGGACTATCCGAACACGTAAGTACCTCGTACTACGTTTGTACCGATTTACAAGACAAGGTTGGCTTCTAGCAAAGCGCCATGCCTACCCAATTCTCCAGAAATATCCTTATAGGAATATGTGATCTATATCAAGCGTAGTATACCGAAGTATTGCGTATTTATGTCCAGTATCGAATGTTCACGTGCTAGGCCTGGGGCTGGAATTGTGTCTGCCCCGTACGAAGCACATATCGGATGTCTGGTAACTAGTCTCTATAATCGGATATTCATGACCTTGTCATAATATCCCGATAGCTCGAGCATTTAAGAGAACGAGTTCCTTATCCTACGTGACCATCATCTCCATATGACTGGAGTGACACTTCCGTCTTGACATCACACCCAACACACTATGATTCTTAATATACCCAGCATCGGCGTACACAGAACCGGTTAAAGCCCTGGACGTCCTCAACTAAAGTATATTGATTGTCGTATGTATTAGCGGTGCAAGTCTCAAGTTAAGACCAAATACACACCTACCCTGATTGCAGACTCTCATAGACACATAGTCATACTACCAATGGGATTCCGCGGGGGGTCTATCCAGAGCGAAGCTGTTTCCCGTACCATCGGTAAAACACAAACTCTTATTACACTTGCATGAATATCCTATATCCAAATATATGAGAACTATGCCGTTGTGCCCTCACAAACGTGCACAAGTGTAATACTAGTCTTTTATGTATTTATCGATGTCCAATCTCGATAATACTCTGACTAGGGATATTTAATGATTTATCCTTCGTGGATTGATACTGTCTCATATCATTCTCTGTCCAGGAATAAATCATAGGGACCTCTCATCATTTATATATCTAGGTGATCTAATCACAAATGATAAGAGTGCAATCTCTTTTGTCACATAGTAAATTTGTACAACAACACCGTGATCTGTACAAATAGTGACGCTATAGGTCATAATTGTCCAACACCGCGAACTTCGAGGAAGTTGCTGATATGGGTGTTAGGATCTTCAGTTGCATTCCCCCTAAACTGCACTGACTGCTTAATCATCTGAATGCATGTTTTGATGTCACATGCGTTTGCTGGTAAGAGAGGAAGTACAATACAGGAAATGAAGCCGTCGACCACCAGAATGGTTCTGTCTCGAATGGTTATTAGTGGTGCAACTTCCAAAGGTTCAGGTTCCATGTTGACTAAAGCTTCTTGGCATTCTCGTCTTTCCCTTCTCAACTTTCTGATGGTTCTTTCAATTTCTGGGTCAAGCGGTCGGAGTTCAAAGCTTATGATTCGTCTCATGTAGCGTCTGAGAACCTGAAACACAAGAAAACATAAATAATAAGTAAAAATAAATTAGATACAAGTAACATATCTAACCCCCAAAACTAATAGTGAAAGAAAAATAAGTCCCCTGCAACGGCGCCAAAAACTTGACCGGTGCGAAATCACATGCGTAATATTCAAGCGCACGTATCGTTCAAGTAGTATAAAAAGTATCGATCCCACGAGGACTTAAAACCTAAGTTATTAATTTTTATGAGGCCAAATGATTACTAGTATCTAACGGATTGATTGATTGACTGGGTGATGACTTTAAACTTAAAAACAAGTAAATAAAATTACGCGAAAATATTTTGAGGAAAATTCTAATTTATAAAATTATCCTGGGTTGTGATTTCTTCCAATATCTTTTTAAAGATGAAGTGGTTATTTCATGTTTGTGTAATATATCAGTTTACTAACCTGGAACACGAAATTATGCAAAAATCTCTCTCGATGGTCAGATGCAAATACCTTGTATAACCCAATTGAACCATATGTCTATGCCAACCAAATTACCTGGATTTATTAAGATTAAGTTCCAATTATGGCTACCCCGCCTGACAGTAATATGTCTATCCTGTAAGGAAATCTACTAAAGGGTTATCTATCCTCAAGGAAGATCATGGGCTATTAAGTCTAAGACTAAAACCTAAAATTCCTTTATCAAGTTTATTTTAAGTTTATCAGATCAATCTTATTAATTGCCAGTTAACAAGAAGCATTAAGCTTAAGACTTAATAAGTAAACCTTTATATTACACAAACTATAAATAACCCCTTATAAACCGATGATATTGAAATTCATCACAACCCCAGATAACTAACTTAGTTACTACACATAACTAGGGCTAGTAACAACTTAAAAATAAAAGACATAAAGTAAAATATTGAAAAGTAAAATGCTGGAAAGTAAATAAAGAAAAATACAATAAAAGAAAATGCTAGGGCTAGAGGATCTACTTTTATCACTACTATTTTAGATATCTCCCTTAATATAATATATTAACTTGTGTGACATTAAGTCAAACTAAGTCCGGCCGACCATAAATGCGATATCATTATTTGTCCATAAACCAGCCATATATGCAGAAATTACCAACCGACAAACCAGGCGGTATCCATGCTTAGTCGGGTTAAAACCAGTTTATAATTGATTATCAACCGACCAATATAGCGGTATCCTTGTTAAGTCAAGTTTTAAATAGTGAATATATTATAATTAAGGGAGATTAATCTAAGTAGCAGTAATAAAAGATTTACCTTTCACCCTAGTAGTGGGAAGTTACCTCCTCATAGCTGAATAGCAAAAACTGAAAAAGTAAAGAAAGTAAATTACTATTACCGAAAGTAAATAAAATTAATTACAAAACTGAAATTTAAAAGAAAACTATATACAAACACCTTATTTATTCAGAGAATTACAGAGAGGAAGGTACATCTGAAACTGAAATCTCTTGCTGAATTTATAGGCGTCGATAGGCCATGCGCGTCGTGACTAGAACTCCTTGCGTGATGCGACGCGTGCGATTTACAGCGTGGCTTGCAAAGAGTTCAACACGTGGCAAGTGGATAAGGTGATAATGTGACACGTGGCAGAAGCGGCTGAGAGCTGAATGATTATGCTGACGTGGCGATGTGGATTATCGGCACCATAAGATTACGACATATGGCATGCATTGATTGGCTGATGATGACATGGCGATGACATGGCACATTGATTTGGCATGTTGTTGATGTGGACGTCTACGTGGCTGACATATGGATGACACATTGGTGACACATGGCGATGGCGATTGTCGGCACCATAGGATGATGACATGTGTCACAGTGCACGTTAGCAGATCTAATATGATGTTGACATGTGGCAAGCGCACATTAGCATCCGGCACATGTTAGCAGACTTATCAGATTTTGACACGTGGCACGATGCATTTTAGCATGAAGCGGTGCAAGTTAGCACAGGCCGGCGCACGTTAGGCGTCGCGATGCGTGGAGCGCCGCGCGATGTATCAATTATATTTTTGCTCTTGATGTGCTTTTTCAATGTTTTAGCCCCAAATCACCTCCAATATGTCCTGAAACTTTATTTATCCACAAAATAACACGAAACACATCAAAATATTCACAAAACTCAAGAAACTATACAATAATATTAGGTCAAATGAGTGGAAAATAGTGATACATTTACCACTCATCACTTGCATCTTCGATACTATTTTGTTGAAAATATATATTTATGTACCATACTAACCATGCAAGGTTTTGGTAAAACCAATTAAGGTGAATACATTAATCCCTACTGAGCACGTGGTTTTGTTCGCCTCTTAATTTAACATTTCAAATCAGACCTTGGAGCTTCGGATCTTGCGAGTGCATTATTGGTTTTGGAGCTTCAAAGAGCGAGGAGCGGGTTTGAGTCCTCGTGAGTGTTCGGATCATGTTGAGTAGTTTTCTTCGTTTTGGTGGTGCTAGTGCATTCGTGGAGGTAATTGACTTGTATTTGAGATTATCAGACTGTGTAGTTATTTAGTTGATGCATTGTATAGACGAACCATTATTTAAATTTTAATTATCTGTTTTATGACAGGTGTTCACTTTTAAAATATGGGAATGTTTTTGAATATTTTCCGTATGATTTATATTTTCTTTTGTTTTAAAGTCATCGGGCCATGTTTTGCAATTTTAAATTTTAGTCTTTTTTGACCAAGTCATTTTGACTTTTTAACCATTTTCTGTTAACTTTTGGACCATTTGATTGGTCTTGTTATAATTTTACTTTATTGAATTATCCCATTGTCATTAGCCTCGGTTTTGGGTCGTGGCAGAACTAGTCCATGAGAGAGTTTTGAACAGTCTAAACCTCTCGAATAAGCTCAACCTATTTGTTGTAAGATGCTTCTATCCTTAATTGTACCTGCTTAGGCTCGTTGCACTCCGAATCATCCTCATCTCCATGATAGGGCTTTAAATAACTCACAGGAAATACCATAAGCAACCTAATCCTAGAGGGTAGCACGAACTTGTACGAAAGATTTTCAAGCCTCTTTATAACCGGAAACGATCCTTTGTACATACGTACCAGCCGCTTGTGCAACGAGCTAGTAGACTTGTGTGTGGGTAGAATTTCACGAACACCAGTTCCCCATCCTCATATTATATGTGCCTTCGCTTCCGATCAGCTCACTTCTTCATCCGCTTCTCTACCTTATTGAGGTATGTGCGAGCCAAGTCAGCATGTTCGCACCATGCCTTTGCAGCTTTATAAGCCGCTGGGCTGCTCCCTTTGTAGCACGTAGTGAGCATGTTCTGTGTATGGGGCTGTTGTCCAGTGCCTAACTGAATGGGTTGCGATTTGTGGATTTTCTCCGCTGCAAGTTGTAGCTGAACTGAGCCATGTCTAGCTAGGTCGCCCAATTTTGCTTGTGCTCGCAAAATGTTGTAAATAAACTTCCAACAACACATTGAACCGCTCAGTTTGATCATTCGTTTGTGAGTTAAAGGTTGTTGAGAAGTGAAACGTCGACCCTATGAGATCAAACAAATTAGTCCAAACTCTGCCAGTGAATCTTGAGTCTCGATCACTGACAATGCTTCTCGGCAATCCCCAATACTTGACCACATGCTTGAAGAAAAGCTTGGTGGTCACCTCCCTTGAGCAATAATTGGGCGCTGCAATGAAGGTGCCATACTTAAAAAAATATGTCGACAAATATGATGATAGTGTTGCAACCTTTGGATTTTGGTACTGCTACAATAAAGTCCAGCGAAATTCCCTCCCATGGCCTCCCTCGTGAGGGCAGAGGCTCTAACAGCCAAGCAAGATGCTCATGTTCCACCATGTCTTGTTGATATACAAGGCTTGTACGAACATACTGCTCAACATCGTCTCTTAACTGCGGCCAATAATAGGATATTACAGAATGTATTTGGTTATTGTGTTCTTACAAAGGACAATGAACAACAGTAAAATAGAACACGATTGGTACAATAAAGTAGCGGTAATAACAAACAAAAATTATGAAAATAACACAGTTCCAGGAGCGAACACGGCGGTGCAGCAACGAACCAGCAACGAACAATACAGTAACGAAGGCAGTGCAATATCGAAGCAAACATAGAGAATTTCGAGGCTTGTTGATGCGGCAACAATCTCCTTAAAATAAATTCGTCCCCTACCGAATGGTGCAGTAGAACGTGAGACGTTTGTTTCCCAGGATGCAACAGAAATAAACGACAATGGGCACCACCAAAATCGCCTTCAAACGAATCAAGATGTGTTCGAACTCTTTTAACAAAAAATAGCAAAGGAAATTTTCTTATGTCTTCTCCCTAAAACCGAAAATGCACATCTTAAAACAAAATAAACATGCCAATTAAAATGACATTAGTGGGAGGCCTTTCATTTGAAGTAACCACCAAATTAATTAATATAATTAATTTAAGTGTTATGGAACTTCAAAAGGCTTGGAAAAAATAAAGAGACTTGCAAAAATTGGTTGGGCCGGGCTCCCCGTACAATTTGGTTCGACATTCGTGTACGCAGGACGTGCGGGTGCACACGAGTCAGGCCTGTTCGGATTTTGATTTACCCCCCCTGCGCGCGCACGTAGAGAGAGCCTATATCCTTATAACTCTTACCCATCTACATATGAGCAATCATATATAAGCACATTTTCCCTTTATTAGCTTTCCTATGTGGGACAAGCTAATATCTCTTTATTTTCCAACACTAATGGGTGAACTTTGAGCAACAATTTCTCATTCACCCAAGCACCATTTTAAGCATATGAATATACCATTCCGAACTACTCACGGAGGAGTATCCGAATACTCAAAAACAACCACTAACATGAAATTGATCATGCTTAAAATTATTCTACAAAATGCTTACTAAGAGCTTTTTCCAACAATCCCCCACATGAATGAAATTGGCGAAAAACCTCAAATAAAATTACTTTATAGAAAAATTTTATTTTGACCTTGAAGAGTTAAACGGTTCAACACCTACATAGGATAGGTAGGCCTCAACCGTTGAACCTTCCCTTGTGAAAATATATCTTCTATACTAGCTGACAGTGGACACGATGCCATTGAACTGTACTACCGTTCATGTAAATGAAAACATATATCACAGAGATATTTTACCTAACACATCTGAGTTCTCATTATTATGTTCATTTTGACCATGAACATCTCCCTGGTTCTGCAAGAGTTTCTAAGAATTGAGCCCCGTACAATTCCCTTTGAAGCGGCCCCACTTCTCTCTCACATAGGTGATTTCTTATTTAAGAGTAGCTCATATTACTCTGCTCGGATTCCCGACGCATAAGAATCATTAAAAGCCTTTGTTTAACCTTTTTCCATACGAGCATCACTATTTTATTTCACCATAGGAATGGACTAGAGGGTAACCCCTCACAGTGAACCAATTATGTCTTTTAGGAGTAGGTTGTCCCATTGAACCTAAATCTTGGGATCTCCAGTCAACAAGGTTGGGTTTTCCTTCGTAATAAACATTTATCTAATGGGCTTCAGTCTCATTCCCCTCGATGATTTCACAACTAACTCTATGTTTAACCCTTTGGTTAGCGGATCCGCAATGTTATCCTTTAACTTTACATAGTCAATCGAAATAACTCCAGTAGAGAGTAATTGTCTAATGGTATTATGTCTACGACGAATATGTCTTGACTTACCATTATACATATTTTTATGTGCCCTTCTAATTGCAGATTGACTATCGCAATGAATGCAAATTGATGGCACTGGCTTAGGCCAACTTGGAATATCCTCTAGAAAATTTCGCAGCCATTCTGCTTCTTCAGCACACTTATCTAATGCAATGAATTCTGATTCCATTGTAGATCTGGCTATCACAGTCGGTTTGGAGGATTTCCATGATATAGATGCACCTGCTAGTGTAAACACATAGCCACTGGTAGACTTGGAGTCTTTCATATCAGATATCCAGTTTGCATCACTATATCCTTCGATTACGGCTGGATATCTATGATAGTGCAACCCATAATTACGAGTAAAATGTAAATACCCGAGTATTCTTACTATTGCTTTCCAGTGATCAACCCCTGGATTACTCGTATATCTGCTGAGCTTGTTTACTGTACAGGCTATATCAGGCCTTGTACAACTCGATAAATACATCAGACTCCCAATCACTCTAGAGTATTCTACTTGAGATATACTTTCTCCCATATTCTTTGATAGATGTAGACTCACATCTAAAGGAGTTCTAGCCACGGCAGAATCATCATTGTTGAATTTACCAAGAATTTTATCCACATAGTGCGACTGATCAAGAATAAGTCCATCTGGACTTCTCGAGATCTTTATTCCCAGAATAACATCTGCTAGACCCATGTCTTTCATGTCAAACATAGATTTCAATATATTCTTGGTGGATTTTACCATTTTAGCATTACTCCCGACAATCAATATGTCATCAACGTAGAGACATAAAATGACATAGCCAACTTTTGTCTCTCTGACATAAATACATTTATCACATTCATTGATTTTGAAACCTTTTGCCAGCAGGTGCGAAACTTTTGATGCCACTGTTTCAGAGCTTGTTTCAATCCATACAAGGATTTTACTAACTTGCATACTTTCTTCTCTTGTCCTGGAGATATAAAGACTTCAGGTTGTTCCATGTAGATTTCTTCATCTAAATCTCCATTTAGAAAGGTTATTTTCACATCCATCTGATGTACCTCAAGATTGCGCAAAGCTGCAATCGCTATTATCATCCTTATGTAACTAATCCTCATTACAAGAGAGTAAATGTCAAAGTAATCAAGACATTCACGTTGTCTGTAGCCTTTAATTACATGTCTTGCTTTGTACTTGTCAATTGAACCATCTGCCTTCATTTTCCTTTTGAAAATCCACTTGGACCCTAAAGGTTTACACCCTAAAGGAAGATCCACTAACTCCCAGGTGTGATTTTGTAAGATGGATTCAATTTCACTATTGATGGCATCTTTCCAAAAAGCACCATCAGCTGACCTTACAACTTCGTTATAGCTTTGAGGATCATTTTCTAGCAAAAATGTCAGAAAATCTGGACCAAATGATTTTTCCGTTTTAGCTCTTTTGCTACGTCTTGGTTCAAGTTCAACATTTTGTTGATCCTCTGGAACATTTATGTGTTCTTGGTCCTGACTATCTTCAATGATAGTCTCATGTGCCCGTTTGTGCACATTTGAATTCGAATTAGTTTTACAAGGAAAAAAGTATTCGAAAAAGGATGCATTCCTCGACTCCATTATCATATTTTTGTGAATATCTGGTATATTAGACTTATGCACAAGAAATCGATAAGCATTACTGTTATATGAGTTGGACTGCATTCAATTTAATTGTAGGGTTTCTAAGGTCAAACCATTTAACACCTTTAGAAATTAATTGAAAGCCCATTGGACTTTAATTAAAATAAAATTGGATGTTAAATGGTTTGACCTTAGAAACCCTACAATTATGACCCATAGCATCACTATTTGTACAGAACATGGTGTAGTTGTACAAATTAACTATGTGACAAAGGAAATTGCTCTTTTATCATTTGTAATTAGATTACCAAGATGTATAAATGATAGAAGGTCCTTATGATTAGTTCTGGATTGAGATTATATGAGACAGTATCAATCATGAAGGTTTAATCATTAAATATCCCTAGTCATAGTATTATCGAGATTGGACATCGATAATGTAGAATAGACTAGTATTACACTTGTGCGCGTAGTGGGAGCATAACGACATAGTTCTCATATATTTGGGTATTGGATACTCATGCAAGTGTAATAAGAGGTTGTGTTTACCGATGGTACGGAAACAGCTTCGCTCTGGATAGACCCCTCAGAATTCCATTGGTAGTATGACTATGTGTCTATGGAAGTCCGAATCAGGGTAGATGTATTTGGTCTTAACTTGAGACTTGCACCGCTAATACTTGCGACAATAAATATACTTTGGTTTTGGTCGTCCAGGGCTTTAACCGGTTCTGTGTACGCCTCTTCTGGGTATATTGAGAATCATAGTGTATTGGGTGTGATGTCAAGATGGAAGTATCACTCTAGTCATAGTGGAGATGATGATCACGTATGATACGGAACTGGTGCTCTTATATGCAGCAGCTATTGGGATATTATGACTAGTCATGTTTATCCGATTATAGAGACTAGTTACCAGAGATCCGATATGTGCTTCGTACTGGGCAGACACAATTCCAGCCACAAGCCTAGCACGTGACATTCGATACTGGATCGCAATACGCAATACTACGTATATTACGCCTGATATAGATTACATATTCCTTTAAGAATATTTCTGGAGAATTGGGTAAGCACGGTGCTTTGCTAGAAGCCAACCATGTCTTGTAAATCGGTAAAAATGTAGTACTAGGTACGTACGTGTTCGGATAGTCCGACGACCAAATTTACTGCCAACAT
Organism: Zanthoxylum bungeanum; assembly: GCA_019454045.1. Lineage (NCBI taxonomy): Eukaryota > Viridiplantae > Streptophyta > Magnoliopsida > Sapindales > Rutaceae > Zanthoxylum > Zanthoxylum bungeanum. The sequence goes on from SKCR01007203.1 coordinate 43,806, forward strand.
ATCTGGGGATCTCATGGGTCACTTCCCCAAGATTCACTGATGACGTATGACTCGCACATTATTAATCTGGGATTAATTAATAGAGAGAGAAAATTAATCTGGGATTAATTACGGAGATATTTTATATGGGATAAAATATTATTTAAAGAGAGAGAACGATTAATTTGGAATGAATCGTTAAATAATATATTCGATATATTATATGAAATTAGATTTCGACGTGGAATTGAAATTAGATTTTAATTCGGGCAAACGAGTTAATTTAGAATTAATTCGCTAGCGACGTGAATAGTAATTTTGCTAGGCACAATTATTTAATTAAATTTGATTTAATTACGTCGCAACGGAAAATTCGTTAATTCTGAATAGCAAACCCGAGCCCGGGAGTGTTGCGGGGCCCACTCGCATTTCGAATCAAGTGGGGCCCCAAGTCCATTAAGTAAAGCGTCAATCACTAGTCAACTTTATCACTTTATTGTGATGGAATTTGTTGGATGATGCTTGAGTGTGAAACACTCAATGTGATGGTTGAAAGACATTTACCATTTAATTACTTTTTGGTATTTGACTTTCAATTTTTTGTGTATTAGATAACAAAACACAACTCATCACATTTCTCTCTCTTCTCCTCCATTTTCGGCCTTGGGGGCCATTTTTCTCTCCTTTGTTCTTCTCAATGCCGAGAACTACATGAAGCTTTTAGGAAATTTTGTGGCAAAATTTCCAAGGTGCTAGCACACATTAGGAGTCATCAAAGGTGATAGGGAAACAAACCCTTGAGCATGGAACCCATTGATAAAGCTTGGAGCTTGGAGATCATCCATGGAGCATCAAATAGAGCCAAAGCCGTGAGCTTCAAGGAGGAGAAATTTTTGTTGCTCCTCGCTTTTGGACAATTATGACCCATAGCATCACTATTTGTACAGATCATGGTGTTGTTGTACAAATTAACTATGTGACAAAGGAGATTGCACTCTTATCATTTGTGATTAGATCACCTAGATGTATAAATGATGAGAGGTCCCTATGATTTGTTCATGGACGGAGAATGATATGAGACAATATCAGTCCACGAATGATAAATCATTAAATATCCCTAGTCAGAGTATTATCGAGATTGGACATCGATAAATACGTAAAAGACTACTATTACACTTGTGCGCGTTGTGAGGGCACACGACATAGTTCTCATATATTTGGGTATAGGATACTAATGCAAGTGTAATAGGAGGTTGTGTTTTACCGATGGTACGGGAAACAGCTTCACTCTGGATAGACCCCCACAGAATTCCATTGGTAGTATGACTATGTGTCTATGGAAGTCCGAAATCAGGGTAGGTGTATTTGATCATTCGATACTGGACATAAATACGCAATACTACGTATACTACGTCTGATATAAATCCTTTATTCCAGTAATGATGTTTCCGGAGAATTGGGTAGGCATGGCACTTTGCTAGAGGCCAACCTTGTCTTGTAAATCGGTATAAACGTAGTACTTGGTACTTACGTGTTCGGATAGTCCGACGACCGAATTTACTGCCAACATATCCGGGGTTCTCATGGGTCACTTCCCAAAGATTCACCGATGACGTATAACTCGCACTCTAAATTAATCTGGGATTAATTAGAAGAGAGGGAAAATTAATATTGGATTAATTACGGAGATATTTTATCTGGGATAAAATATCATTAAAAGAGAGAAATTAATATATTTAATATATTAAACGAAATTTGATTTCGACGCGGAATTAAAATTAGATTTTAATTCGGCCAAACGAATTAATTTAGAATTAATTCATTAGCAACGTGAATAGTGATTTCGCTAGGTGTAATCATTTAATTACGACGCAACGGAAAATTCGTTAATTTGGAATTAACGAACCCGAGCCCGAGATTATTTGCAAGTGCATTCGCATTTCGAATTCCAGTGTGGCACATAAGTCAAATCAAGCGTCAAATCAAGCGTCAAATCACTAGTCACATCTAGCGTCACATCATTCGTCAATCGAGTGATGGATGTCTTTCACTTTGAGTGATTGACGCAAGTCACTATTCATGATTGATGGAAGTGATGTGAGTGGTTGGTGCCATTTATGGCTTTAATGGTTTGCTTTTTTGAAAGCCAAATTCATGTGAAATGAATTTGAAATTCAAATTAGTGTATAAGATACACAAATTTCACAAACCAAACACAACTCTCTCTTCTCTCTTTCTCTCTACTCTTCACGCCCAAGGGGCAAAATAAACCTTCTGGTTTGCTGTGAATTTCCGTGAGCAGTGGGAAGAAAAGTGTGTGATTTTTTGGCAAAATCACAAGTGCTAGCACACTTACGAGACATGCGAATGTGATAGGGAAGTCCACCCATGAGCTGGGAATCGTTCGACGAAGCTTGGAGCTTGACGAAGGACCCAAATCGAGCCAAACCAGTGAGCTTCACACAGCTCACTGCCGAACCAGTGGAGACACAGAATCTGAAATTTGTTGCCCCCGCGTCGCTCAACCGCTCGTGTAAGTATTCCGTAACTTCTTCGATTTGTATTCGAACTTGATTCATGCTTATTATTGATCTTGGGACCTTAATAGAAACCAACAATGGTATCAGAGCAAGTTTGAGCATGAAATGTTTAAGGCTTTAAATTTGGGTAAACTTGATTTTGAGCATGTATTATGAAATTGATAATTGATTGGATCAATTTGATGAAATAATGTTTGGAACATTTTCCCCAATTATTTTGTGTTAGCCGAATGTAGTGGCCTAATGTATTCTTGGTGATTTTGATTGTTGATTCATGGATGAGTTAGAATCATTCGGGAATGTGATTTAATGTCGATTGTGGAATTAATTGGATTGAATTCGAATCGGACACAAATCCCCTCCCTTGGCCGAGACTTGTAGCATGTAAATTGGGTTTGATTTTAATCAAAATGTGTTGGACTTGTGATGATGAAAATGAGCCTGATTATTTATGTTAATTAATGTTTTAGAAATGTTAATTGGGTAATTAATTGTGTAATGCACTTTATGTAATTAAATTGTGAAATTGGATTTTTGTGATTTAATTATAATTGGGCCTTAAAATTGGATTTGGATTTTTTATGTTGTAAATGGGCTTATTGGCTTTGTTGTACAAAGTTGGGTTTAGGCAAAATTGGTTGGATCCAATTGGGCCCAAAACCGCTTCCATAAAGCCCAAATGCGACTTAATGGACCTTTAAAGTTTAATTGGGCCTAATGGGCCAAGATTGATTTATGGGCTTATGGGGTAACTCTCGGATTGGACTTTGGTTATTCGGTTTGACCCGAGTTGACCCAAAGTCCACGCCTCAAGAAATTAATTAAAAGCCCATTGGACTTTAATTAAATTGACGTTGGACGTTAATCGGGTTTTGAGACCCGTAACGATTAAATTTGGAATTTAAGTCGTAAAAGTTCATTAATAAAGTGTAGTATTTAATTTGGAATTAAATAAATGAGTTAGTATTAAATACATATTAAATTGGATTTAATGTTGTAGTTTAATTTAATTCGAGAATTCGTACTTTGAGTACTTATTCGCAAAACGAGTTTGACTCGCGCAAAATCAAATCGTTGTTTGAACATTGGATGATCACTAATTGTCAAATTAATTAATTGATTAGATTGATTGATAACATGCTTGTGTGAATACATGGTTTCGATGCATGAATAATGTATATCGGATGGATATAGATGGGTGGGACAATTTTAGAAATTGTTGTAATAAATTCGATTTATTAATTGGACTTGCGAGACCTTATTACCTAATTATTCCTTATTTGTATTCTCTTCTCACCTATTCCCCTCAATGTAAATGAGGTTTCTTTAGAAGTTGTGTAACGGGTATAAGTAAATACTTGTGCTAGCGGGAGAGAGAAAGTGAGAGATTTGATCTACGATCAATGTGTAAAGTATCCATCCGCATATCAATATTACTTTATTATATGTGCTTTATTATGTGTTTAGAATGCATGTTTAAGGGTGTATGATGATGAGACCTTAACAAAGATAATAAATTGGTTGCCAATTTCCACTCGAAAAACCCTCGCAAAATATAAGCGTTTTTCCTTCCCATGAGTGATTCTCACTCAAGATCTGAGACTGGCATTGGCTTGTTGGCCAAAGTCAAGGCCTTTATCTGTCAAGGATGTGTTTGAATCACGAGAGCTTTGTTCCGTATTGGTGTCTTGTCCAAGTTGTGGTTTGCTGGCCAAAGTCAAGACCACTTCTTGTCCATCGGCATTGATTACGAAGATTTCCATGATCAATGGGTCGCGCTTGACTGGGATCACTAAGTTTGTTGTGCCAAAGCCAAGGCTTAGTTGATTCAGAGGAAAAAGGTTAGGTAATACATTGGATGTATTGGCATATATAGGATATATGTTTCGGACTTGGACGTCCCCCTACCGGATCTAGGAATTGGATTGGATCCAATCGATCTTAGAGATCTACCTAGTTAATTATCATACAATTTGTTGGCCAAAGTCAAGCTTGTGTGATATTTAACGGGATCCTAGCCCACTAGGAAACGAGGTTTCCCGAGTACTCGACATAGGGCTAGAGGCTCGCCGAAAAATAGTAAGAGGCAAGAATTGGATTTGCAATATTCGTTTAATTACTTGCCATACGCGCTCAAACAAATATCAATTTGTCAAATAAATTAAATGTTAGTTGAACTAATATTTAAATTGTTGTTTTAATAAATAGTTGAACTATATTCAAACTATTCATTTATAGTTGATTTTATAATTGGATTATAGTAATCAATATAATTGATTTTAATCTATTAAATTGCAGTTGATTAAATAGTTGGACAATTGTAATCATTATAATAAATAGTACCAAAATCGTTGATTAAATAGTTGGACTATTAAAATCAAGATAAAATTGAAAGATTGACATTTAAAATATAATCCTAAGGAAAATGTTTTTAAATGGTTTAATTTTCAAATTGGGAATATAATTTCAGGATGGTCCTGGAAAATAATAAGTTATTTTATTTGATAAAATAATATATTAAGCCTAAGTCCGGAGTTAAGCAAATAGTGGAGCATAATCTTTGGAAGATTTATGTAATGATAACTTAAGTGCTTAATCCATTAAGCTTGTCGCAGTAGACTCCTTAATTTCTGAATCAGAACTAAGGATTAGATCCTTAAAGTATGATAATGAAATTGAAGGATCTTCATAAATCTATGTTTAGATTTTAGAAGTACTAATATTGCAATAGTAAACTCTTGGAGAGTTAATGACTATTCTCAAGGAGACAAAGTCAAAGTTTGCAATTAGGCAAGTAGCGCAAGGCGCACCTTATTTCGGTATTCTATAAGGCCAAGGCTTGGCCAAAGGCTTCTGGAGTGTTGAAACTGGCAAAGGAAAAATCATTATAATCTTCTGGGAAGATAAAGGACATATCCAAAAATGTCTGCCAAAATTGTGGCAAATAGGATCGCGGAAGCGTGACTGCCATTTCAACAAAGCAGACATGAAGGAACTGAAGACGAGCAAGGCTCTGACTTCAAATATGTTTGTCAAGAATGTGTTCACTACTAGTATTGAAATTCGATTTTAAATACTTAGTGTGGTACATAAATATATATTGATGTTCAGAATCTGCTATGAGCAGGATTAGGAAACTGTTATAATGTAACTAGTTTGACTAGATACATTATCTCTATATCAGTGTTTAACCCGTTGTGGGTGAACCTTTATATTCTAGAACGCTAAAGTGTTTTATTATATAAAGATGATATTGAGATAAATACATTAGATGTGAATAACAGAATTTATATTTTGAATATAAATAAATCTTAAATATATAACATGACAAACAAATAGCTCAAACTGATTTGATCAGTTAATAAACTTAAATGTGGCATTGTTGTCTGGGACGCAATTAAACAAGAATCGTATATCCACACTTTCGAAGAGTGGGTACTAGGACTGATTTGATTCCAATCAAATAAAGTCTACGAATCTAGTTTATTGGGCAATGTGCCTATAACACTATTTACTTGGTAAAAGTGCAAATGCCACCGACCTGTTAGCCCTAGTTCATAGTGAAGCAACTGGGCCCATGTCTAGCTAGGCTAGATGTGGATATGAATATTTCGTGACCTTTCACGGATGTGGCATCGCGTTATGGTTATGTGTTTCTTTTGAAGAACACAAATCGGAAACTTTTAAAGTTTCGACACGAAATATACAAACAGATCGGCTATAGTAATAAACCGTCACGGTAAGACCGTAATGGAAAATACTTAAGCAATAAGTTTCTAGTATACTTGAAAGAGTAAAGTATTCTTTCAATGAGGACTCTTCTCGGAACACGTCAGTTTGACGGTGTGTCCGAACGGATAAACCGAATTTTGTTGGACATGAGAAGGTTAATCATGAGTCACTCTGAGCTACCATTTCCTTCAACGGATAAGCATAAAGAGTGCAAGAACTTATTTAGAATAAGGTTCCATAATAATCTGTTTGACAGACTTCATATTAGATATGAACGAGAAAGAAACCGGGTTTCTCATTCCTAAATATTTGGGTATACTGGGCATACGTTTGGGTGATACCAAACTAAAACCCAAATCGGATAAGTGCCAATTGTAGGTTATCCTAGGGATACCATAAGTATTGTACTTATACAACTCACATGAGAACAATTAGATTGTTGCTCACCATACGGTTTTCCTAAGAGGAATACCGATATGCAGTGGTAAGTGGGAGGATAGTAAAACTCGATGAAAAATCAGAGTAATACTGTTCAAGACACCGAATCCTAATGGAACACAAATAGTTCATCAAGGATGAAACTATTCCAATAATCTTCGAATACACAAGAACCGCTTATGTCGGAGAGAGTCAGAAAACAACCTGGGGTATGGGTTTCTGATCTCACCTCGTAAAGATATTAATCTTTTGAGGTATACCAACTGACTACGTATGAGGAAGTGATACAAGGTATCGACTCCATATTATGGCAAAGTTCCATATGAGTCCGAAATGGATTCCATGTATATCAACAAGTTTGGATACTAGTTGATGTACCGCAAGGCATTGTGCCTATTGGTACTATATAAGTCTTCAAGGAGGACATATATGGATAGCAACATACCAACGTATAAAGCTAGGCTTTTAGCAGAAAGGTATCGTTATCAATATTGTGTTGATTACGATTCAACCTTTTACCTGTTGCCACGGTAAATTCATTTGGATAATGCTTGCTCATGCTGCATGTTTCATTTATGAAATATGTCAGCTTAAGGGGAAAATCGCTTTCCTGAAAAGGAAACCTTTCGGAGGATGTTTATAACATCCTGGTGGTTTTGTCGTACTAAAACTAGCAAACAAGGTTTGCAGGTTATTCGATCCATTTTTGGATTGAAGAAGCATATGACCTTGAAATTATCGTTTTGATGTAATCATAAAGGAGTATGATTTAATTCAAAATGAAATGATTCTTGTATATATAAGGAGGTTATTGGGAGCGCACTGACAATACTGTCCTATAAAATAATGATAATACGTCATTTCTTGGAAATGATATTCCCATAAAATAACTATCGGCGAAAGCTTGGCTTTTGAATACTCTCCGTGGAATTGTACACTGAAAAATCTTTGGAACATTTTTCCCCAAATTATTTGGTGTTAGCCGAATGTAGTGCCCTAATGTGTTCTTGGTGATTTTGATTGTTGATTCATTGGATGAGTTAGAATCATTCGGGAATGTGATTTAATGTCGATTGTGGAATTAATTGGATTGAATTCGAATCGGACACAAATCCCCTCCTTTGGCCGAGACTTGTAGCATGTAAATTGGGTTTGATTTTAATCAAAATGTGTTGGACATGTGATGATGAAAATGAGCATGATTAGTTATGTTAATTAATGTTTTAGAAATGTTAATTTGGTAATTAATTGTGTAATGCACTTTATGTAATTAAATTGTGAAATTGGGTTTTTGTGATTTAATTATAATTGGGCCTTAAAATTGGATTTGGGCTTGTTATGTTGTAAATGGGCTTATTGGCTTTGTTGTACAAAGTTGGGTTTAGGCAAAATTGGTTGGATCCAATTGGGCCCAAAACCGCTTCCATAAAGCCCAAATGCGACTTAATGGACCTTTAAAGTTTAATTGGGCCTAATGGGCCAAGATTGATTTATCGGCTTATGGGGTAACTCTCGGATTGGACTTTGGTTATTCTGTTTGACCCGAGTTAACCAAAAGTCCACGCCTCAAGAAATTAATTAAAAGCCCATTGGACTTTAATTAAATTGACGTTGGACGTTAATCGGGTTTTGAGACCCGTAACGATTAAATTTGGAATTTAAGTCGTAAAAGTTCATTAATAAAGTGTAGTATTTAATTTGGAATTAAATAAATGAGTTAGTATTAAATACATATTAAATTGGATTTAATGTTGTAGTTTAATTTAATTCGAGAATTCGTACTTTGAGTACTATTCGCAAAACGAGTTTGACTCGCGCAAAATCAAATCGTTGTTTGAACATTGGATGATCACTAATTATCAGATTAATTAATTTGATTAGATTGATTGATAACATGCTTGTGTGAATACATGGTTTCGATGCATGAATAATGTATATCGGATGGATATTAGATGGGTGGGACAATTTTAGAAATTGTTGTAATAAATTCGATTTATTAATTGGACCTGCGAGTCCAGCCTTATTACCTCCTTATTCTTTGTATTCTCTTCTCACCTATTCCCCTCAATGTAAATGAGGTTTCTTTAGAAGTGTAGTGTAACGGGTAGAAGTAAATACTTGTGCTAGCGGAAGAGAGAAAGTGAGAGATTTGATCTACGATCAATGTGTAAAGTATCCATCCGCATATCATTATTACTTTATTATACGTGCTTTATTATGTGTTTAGAATGCATGTTTAAGGGTATATGATGATGAGACCTTAACAAAGATAATAAATTGGTTGCCAATTTGCACTCGAAAAACCCTCGCAAAATATGAAGCGTTTTTCCTTCCATTGAGTGATTCTCACTCAAGATCCGAGACTGGCATTGGCTTGTTGGCCAAAGTCAAGGCCTTTTTCCGTCAAGGATGTGTTTGAATCATGAGATCTTTGTTCCATATTGGTGTCTTAACCAAGTTGTGGTTTGTTGGCTAAAGTCAAGACCACTTCTTGTCCATCAACATTGATTACGAAGCTTTCCATGGTCAATGGGTCGCGCTTGACTGGGATCACTAAGTTTGTTGTGCCAAAGCCAAGGCTTAGTTGATTCAGAGAAAAAAGGTTAGGTAATACATTGGATGTATTGGCATATATAAGATATATGTTTTGGACTTGGACGTCCCCCCACCGGATCTAGGAATTGGATTGGATCCAATCGATCTTAGAGATCTACCTAGTTAATTATCATACAATTTTTTGGCCAAAGTCAAGATTGTGTGATATTTAATGGGATCCTAGCCTACTAGGAAACGCGGTTTCCCGAGTACTCGACAGAGGGTTAGAGGCTCGTAAAAAATAGTGGGAGGTAAGAATTGGATTTGCAATATTCGTTTAATTACTTGCCATACGCGCTCAAACAAATATCAATTCGTCAAATAAATTAAATGTTAGTTGGACGAATATTTAAATTGTTGTTTTAATAAATAGTTGGACTATGTTCAAACTATTCATTTATAGTTGATTTTATAATTGGATTATAGTAATCAATATAATTGATTTTAATCTATTAAATTGTAGTTGATTAAATAGTTGGACTATTGTAATCATTATAATAAATAGTTCCAAAATCGTTGATTAAATAGTTGGACTATTAAAATCAAGATAAAATTGAAAGATTGACATTTAAAACATAATCCTAGGGAAAATGTATTTAAATGGTTTAATTTTCAAATTGGGAATATAATTTCAGGATGGTCCTGGAAAATAATAAGTTATTTTATTTGATAAAATAATATGTTAAGCCTAAGTCCGGAGTTAAGCAAATAGTGGAGCATAATCTTTGGAAGATTTATGTAATGATAACTTAAGTGCTTAATCCATTAAGCTTGTCGTAGTAGACTCCTTAATTTCTGAATCAGTACTAAGGATTAGATCCTTAAAGTATGATAATGAAATTGAAGGATCTTCATAAATCTATGTTTAGATTTTAGAAGTACTAATATTGCAATAGTAAACTCTTGGAGAGTTAATGACTATTCTCAAGGAGACAAAGTCAAAGTTTGCAATTAGGCAAGTAGCGCAAGCCGCACCTTATTTCGTTATTCTAGAAGGCCAAGGCTTGGCCAAAGGCTTCTGGAGTGTTGAAATTGGCAAAGGAAAAATCATTATAATCTTCTGGGAAGATAAAGGACATATCCTAAAATGTCTGCCAAAATTGTGGCAAACGGGATCGCGGAAGCGTGACTGCCATTTCAACAAAGCAGACATGAAGGAACTGAAGACGAGCAAGGCTCTGACTTCAAATATGTTTGTCAAGAATGTGTTCACTACTAGTATTGAAATTCGATTTTAAATACTTAGTGTGGTACATAAATATATACTGATGTTCAGAATCTGCTATGAGTAGGATTAGGAAACTGTTATAATGTAACTAGTTTGACTAGATACATTATCTCTATATCAGTGTTTAACCCGCTGTGGGTGAACCTTTATATTCTAGAACGCTAAAGTGTTTTATTATATAAAAATGATATTGAGATAAACACATTAGATGTGAATAACAGAATTTATATTTTGAATATAATAAATCTTAAATATATAACATGACAAACAAATAGCTCAAACTGATTTGATCAGTTAAGAACTTAAATGTGGCATTGTTGTCTGGGACGCAATTAAACAAGAATCGTTATCCACACTTTCGAAGAGTGGGTACTAGGACTGATTTGATTCCAATCAAATAAAGTCTATGAATCTAGTTTATTGGGCAATGTGCCTATCGTTGGTTTTATTCTAGGTCCCAAGATCATCAAACAAGCATGAATAATAAGTGTGAATACATCAAAGGAGATAGCGGAATACTCACATCGATCGGTTGAGACCATTTGATGAAGAACAAAACTTGATTTTAGCCCTCCAAATTCTACCACTGCAGTGCAGATTTTTCTGTCCAAAATTCTGATTTGCTTCATGAATTTGAGCCTCGAACTTGCGTCAAACGATTCCCGGATCGTGGGTGAGTTTCCCTAACACCTTCGTATGCCTCTTAGGAGTGTGCTAGCACTTGGATTTTTCCACAAAACCCTCAAAATTGGATCATCATTTTCGGCCAACCTAGGGTAGTTCGCTGCCTTGGGCGTGAACTTGAGAGTGGTAGAGAGAAGAGAGAAATGATTTTGGTTAGGTTAAAAGGTGTAAAACATATCACTTATATATTTTCCAAAAATACTAAAATGATTTACCATTTTATTTATGCTTTCAAAAAGCTAAAATGATTTACCCTTTTTAATATTCTTTTACCTTTACTAAAAGGTGAAAGGGAAAAGCTTTCACTTTTTTTAAAAATGTTAAAAGGCTTTCCCCCCCCCCCCCCAAATTTCCCTCCAAAATTTCCAAGGTCAAAGTCAAAGAGTCAAAGTTACTTTTCCAAAAAGTGATTTGACTTTTATGACTTGCGATATGATTTGCGATGCGACTTGCGGCACATGATTCAAAATCGACGTAACTTCGCAAACACATTCCGAGCTCGGTTTCGATAATTCTAAATTAACGATTTTCTCGATACCTCGTTAATAAATCCAATTTACTAATCACGTCGCTCGAGAATTAATTCTAAATTAATTCAAGTGCCCGAATTAAAATCTAATTTTAATTCTAATCGAAATCCAATTTCTTTCAATATATCGAATATATTATTTATCGATTAATTCCAAATTAATCATTCTCTCTCTTTAAATTGATATTTTATCCTAGATAAAATATCTCCGTAATTAATCGCAGATTAATTCTCTCTCTCTTCTAATTAATCCCAGATTAATATATAATGCGAGTCATACGTCATCATGTATCATTGGGAAGCGACCCATGAGATCTCCGGGTATGTTGGTAGTAAATTCGGTCGTCGGACTATCCGAACACGTAAGTACCAAGTATTACGTTTTACCGATTTACAAGACAAGGTTGGCCTCTAGCAAAGCGCCATGCCTACCCAATTCTCCGGAAATATCCTTATAGGAATATGTGATCTATATCAGGCGTAGTATACGTAGTATTGCGTATTTCGATCCAGTATCGGATGATCACGTGCTAGGCCTGGGGCTGTATATGTGTCTGCCCCGTACGAAGCACATGTCGGATGTCTGGTAACTAGTCTCTATAATCGGATATACATGACCTAGTCACAATATCCCGATAGCCGCGCAGCATATGAGAGCACTAATACCATATCCTACGTGACCATCATCTCCATATGACTGGAGTGACACTTCCGTCTTGACATCACACCCAATACACTACGATTCTCAATATACCCAGCATCGGCGTACACAGAACCTGTTAAAGCCCTGGACGACCTCAACTAAAGTACATTGATTGTCGCAAGTATTAGCGGTGCAAGTCTCAGGTTAAGACCAAATACACCTACCCTGATTGCAGACTCCCATAGACACAAGGTCATACTACCAATGGGATTCTGCGGTGGTCTAATCCAGAGCGAAGCTGTTTCCCGTACCATCGGTGAAACACAACCTCCTATTACACTTGTCTGAGTATCCTATACCCAGATATACGAGAACTATGCCGTTATGTCTCACATAACACGCACAAGTGTAATACTAGTCTTTTACGCATCTATCGATGTCCAATCTCGACAATGCTCTGACTAGGGATGTTTAATGATTTATCCTTCGTTGATTGATACTGTCTCATATCATTCTCAATCTAGGAACAAATCATAAGGACCTCCCATCATTTATATATCTAAGGTGATCTAATCAAAAATGATAAGAGTGCAATCTCCTTTGTCACATAGTTAATTTGTACAACAACACTATGATCTGTACAAATAGTGACGCTATGGGCCATAACTGTCCAACAATCTCCCACTTGGCCTTTAGCCAGTCACTCGAGTGTCTAACACCCGAACTATGTACGGTTGGCTCAAATTGCTAAGAAAAACTTTCTTCAGCGGATTTTCATAATTATCATCTGATGCGATTTATATGATCATCACATCGCCACGATGTATGATCCGAACGAATCAGATGAATAGTCGAAGTATGTATCTGGATCGTTGATGAGACCATTAATTCTTTAGCCTGTGCTGATGCCCAGCTCAGCCGCTAACAGAACTATATCTAATCCAATTAGATTTATTTATTGACCCAGATGGCTCCTATTGCTGCCTCAGCTGCAGCAATAATCCGCATTGTTTATTTATTCGGTAACAGTATCTTGCTTGGAAGATTTCCAGCTCACTGTACCGTTATTCAAACTGTATAGTACCGTTTGCGACTTTTAGTCGTTTTATCGGTTTGGAAACTTGCAGTAGTGATCCCAGTCACTTCATGTTCTCCTTCTCCACAGATTAAGACAACATCCTTAGATCTCCTAAGATTCTAACGGAGTTCTTAACATCAATCAAGTGAGACTATCACTTGGATTGGCCTGATTGTGAATCACATATGCTCAAACCGTATGAGACACCAGGTCGCGTACATTTTAATGTACAATTTCCCATAGAGTTTTTTTAACAACTTAAATCTATCCTAGTAGATCTTTATTCCGAGAATAAAGGTGTGTTCTCCCGAGAATTTTACGGAGAATTTCCCCTTGAAAGCCAAGCTTTCACCGATTATTTTATAGGATATTATTTCCAAGAAATGAATATATATTACATTATCATTATTATAAGGACAGCCACTGTCTGTGCGCTCCCACTAACCCTCTCATATACATAAAAATCATTCTTGCTTGCTTCAACCCCAAACATAGATCGAATAACCTGCAAACCTTGTTTGCTGATTTTAGTACGATAAAATCGTCAGGATGTTATAAACATCCTCCAAAAGGTTTCCTTTTAAGGAAATCGGTTTTGACCTTTAACTGACACATTTCATAAATGAAACGTGCAGCTACAGCAAGCATTATCCAAATGGATTTACCGTGGCAACAGGTAAAAGGTTGTGAACCGTAATCAACACAATGTTGATAACGATACCTTTCCGCTACAGCCTAGCTTTGTACGTTGGCATGTTGCCTTCCATGTATTGTCTCCTTGAAGACTTATACAATACCTATAGGCACAATGCCTTATGGTACATCAACTAGTATTTTAACATAGTTGTTTTACATGGAATCCATTTCGGACTCATGGCACTTTGCCATAAAAGGAGTCGATACCTTGTATCACTTCCTCATACGTAGTTGGGTCTTCCTCAATAAGATTGACATCTTTATGAGGTGAGATCAGAAACCCATACCCTAGGTTGTTTTCTGACTCTCTCGATCTACGCGGTTCTTGTGTATACGAAGATTAATGGTATATGTTATCCTGAGTTGAACAGTTTGTGTTCCATTAAGGACTTCATGCCTTGAACAGTATTACTCCGATTTTCATCGAGTTTTACTGTCCTCCCACTTACCACTGCCATATCGGTATTCCCTAAAGGAAGACCGCATGGTGAGCAACAATTACAATTGTTTCTCTAGTGAGTTGTATAAGTACTATACTTATGGTTTTCCCTAGGATAACCTACATTGGCACTTATCCGATTTAGGTTTTAGTTTGGCATCATCAAACATATGCCCAGCATACCCAAATCGTTAGGAGTGAGAAAACCATGTTTCTATCCCTGATCATATCTAATATGAATTCTGTCTAACAGATTAATATGGGAACTTATTCCAAATAAGTTTTGCACTGTTAATGCATATCCGTTGAAGGAAATGGTAGCTCAGAGCGAGATCATAATAAACCTTATCATGTCCAACAAAATTCGGTTTCTCCGTACGGACACACCGTCAAAACTGACGTGTCTCGGGAGGAGTCCTCATTTGAAAGAATACTACTCTTTCAAGTATATGTGAAACTTATTGCTTAAGTATTTCCATTTCAGTCTTACGTGACGGTTTAATACTTTAGCCGATCTGTTTGTCTATTTCGTCGAAACTCTAAAAGTTTCCGATTTATGTTCTTTAATAGAAACACATAACCATAACGCGATACCACATCCGTATAGGTCACGAAATATTCATATCCACATCTAGCCTAGCTAGATATGGGCCTACTAACTTCACTATGAATAGGGCTTACAGAGATGATGGCATATCACTATTACTAAGTAAATAGTATTTTAGGTACTTTACCTAAGGAACAAGATTCGTAGACTTTATTTTAATAATCAAATCAGTCCAGGTACCCACTCTTCAAAAGTGTGGATATACGAGTCTTGTTATTGTGTCTAGACAACAATGCCCATTTAAGTCTTTTCTGATCAAATCAGTTAGAGCTATTTATTTGTCATATAATATGTTGAGATTTATTTATATTCAAAATATAAATACTGTTATTCACATCTAATGTGTTTATCTCAATGTCATCTTTATATAATGAAACACTTTAGTGTTCTAGAATATAAAGGTTTATCCACAATGGATTAAACACTGATATAGAGATAATGTTTAGTCTAACTAGTTACATTATAACAGTTTCCTAATTTTAAGTACATACCCGAAGGTTAGTTCCTAAATTTAGGTATCTATGGTCGAAACAGCGACTTGTCGTCCCATTTCCGATTCGCAGATTAACCTCAGCTTGAAGTCAGTATCATGCTCACAGCAGATTCTGAACATCAATATATAGATTTATGTACCATACTAAGTATTTTAAAATCCAATTTTAATACTAGTAATGGACATAATTTTGACAACATCCTTAAAGTCGGAGGCCTACCCTTTCTTAATTCCTTCGTGTCTGCCATATCCAAACGACAATTACTTTGGGATATGTCATTTATTCCCAGGAGATAATGATTTTGCCTTACCCTTTTCAATATTTCAGAAGTCTTTGGCCAAGCCGGATTTCTAGAATATTGACGTAAAGTACGCCTTGCGCTACTTTTCCAATTGCAAAGTTTGACTTTTATCTCCTTGAGATTAGTCATCATAACTCTCCAAGAGTTATTAATTACATTTAATACTTGTTAAATCTTAACGTAGATTTATATGCATGTATGGTGGATTAAGCACTTTAAGTTATCATCACATAAATCTTCCAAAGATTATGCTCTCCTATTTGCTTATTCTAGGCTTAGGCATAATATGTTATTTTATCAAATAAAGTAACTTATTATTTTTTCCAGGACCATCCTGAAATTATTCCCAATTTGGAAATTAAACCATTTAAACATTTCAATCCAAGATTATGGTTTAAATGTCCAATCTTTCAATATATTTTGATTTTAATAGTCCAACTATTTAACAATAATTAAGGTACTAATTATAATGATTACAATAGTCTAACTATTTAATCAACTATAATTCAATAGTTTAAAATCAATTATATGATTACTATAATCCAATATAAAATCAACTATAATTGAATAGTTTGAATATATAGTCCAAACTATTTAATATAAAAAAAAACAAATTAAATATTAGTCTAACTGATATTTAAATCATAACGACGAGTGATATTTGATTGAGCGCGTATGGCAAGTAATTGAACGAGTATTGCAAATTCAATTCTTGCCTCCCACTATTTTTTTTTCGGCGAGCCTCTAACCCTCTGTCGAGTACTCGGGAAACCGTGTTTCCTAGTGGGCTAGGATCCTGTTAAATAACACACAATCTTGACTTTGGCCAACAAATTGTATGATATTTAACTAGGTAGATCTCTAAGATCAATTGGATCCAATCCAATTCCTAGATCCAGTAGGCGGATATCCAAATTCTTAACATATATCTTATATATGTCAATACATCCAATGTATTGCCTAACCTTTTTCCTCTGAATCAACTAAGCCTTGGCTTTGGCACAACAAGCTTAATGATCCCAGTCAAGCGCGCCCATTGACCATGGAAATCTTCGTATCAATGTCGATGGACAAGAAGGGTCTTGACTTTGGCCAACAAACCACAACTTGGACAAGACACCAATATAGAACAAAACTCTCGTGATTCAAACACATCTTCGACTGACAAAGGGCTTGACTTTGGCCAACAACCCAATGCCAATCTAGGATCTTGAGTATGAATCACTCAATGAAGGAAAACGCATGATATTGATGATGGTTTTTCGCGTGCAAATGGCTACCAATTTATTATCTTTGTTAAGGTCTCATCATCATACACCCTTAAACAGCATTTTAAAAAATAATAATAAAGTGCATATGTAAATAAACAATAATTGATATGCGGATGGATACTTAACACATTGATCTAGTCAAAATCTCTCTTTTATCTCTCTATAACTAGCACTTGTATTACTTCTACCCGTTACACTACACTTCTAAAGAAACCTCATATATTGAGGGGAATAGATGAGAAGAGATACAAATAGAATAGAGGTGATAAGGCTGGACACGCAGGTCCAATTAATAAATCGAATTTATTACAACAATTTCCAAAATTGCCCCACCCCCCGACTAATATCCATCCGATATACACTATTCATTAATCACAACCCAACTATCACACAAGCATGTGTATCAATCAATCTAATCAAATTAATTAATCTGATAATTAGTGATCATCCAATGTTCAAACAACGATTTGATTTGATCGAGTCAAACTCGTTTCGCGAATAAGTACTCAAAGTACGAATTCTCCAATTAAATTAAACTACGTCATTAAATCCAATTTAATAAATATTCAATTCTAATTCGTTATTTAATTCCAAATTAAATATTACACTTTAATAATAAACCTTTTATGACTTAAATTCCAAATTTAATCGGAACGCGTCTCAAAGATCGATTAACGTCCAACGTCAATTCAATTAAAGTCCAATGGGCTTTTAATTGATTTCTTAAGGCGTGGACTTTTGGTCAACTCGGGTCAAACCGGATAACCAAAATCCAATCCGAGATTTACCCCATAAGCCCATAAATCAATCTTGGCCCATTAGGCCCAATTAAACTTTAAAGGTTCATTAAATCGCATTTGGGCTTTATAGAAGCGGTTTTGGGCCCAATTGGATCCAATCCAATTTGCCTAAACCTAACTTTGTACAACAAAGCCCAACAAGCCCAATGACAACTTTAAAAGCCAAAATCCAATTTCAAGGCCCAATTAATTAAATACAAAAATCCAATTTCACATTCAATTAACCTAAAGTGTATTACATGATTAATTACCAAAATTAATATTTCTAAAACATTAATTTTTACAATTAATCATGCACAATTTCATTATCACATGCCCATACATTTAATGAAAAATCAAACCTATTTTCATGCTTCAAAGTCTTGGCAATTTGGGGATTTTATGTCCGATTCAAATTCAATCCAATCAATTACACAATCGACATTAAATCATATACCCAAATGATTTCCAATTCATCTAATGAACAAAAAATCAAAATTCCAAGACAATTAGGACTTATCAAATTCGGCCACCATAAGCAAATTGGGGAAAAATGATCCAATCACATTTTCATGAAATTGATCCAATCAATCTTCAATTCAACCATATTTAAGCATACTTAATCATCCAATTTCATAAAATCATGCTCAAATTCAAAATACCCAATTTATCATTTTAGGCCAACTTTAATATTGGGGAAAAATGTTTCAAACATTAATTCATGAAATTGATCTAATCAATATTCAATTAAACATGTATTAAGCATACTTAAACATCCAATTTATTCAAATCATGCTCAAATACAAAATACCCAAATTTTTAGCCCTAAACTTTCATGCTTGAACCTAGGCTCTTGATGCCATTGTTGGTTTTATTCTAGGTCCCAAGATCATCAAACAAGCATGAATAATAAGTGTGAATACATCAAAGGAGATAGCGGAATACTCACATCGATCGGTTGAGACGATTTGATGAAGAACAAAACTTGATTTTAGCCCTCCAATTCTGCCACTGCAGTGCAGATTTTTCTGTCCAAAAATTCAGATTTGCTTCATGAATTTGAGCCTCGAACTTGCGTCAAACGATTCCCGGCTCGTGGTGAGTTTCCCTAACACCTTCGTATGTCTATTAGGAGTGTGCTAGCACTTGGATTTTGCCACAAAACCCTCAAAATTGGATCATCATTTTCGGCCAACCTAGGGCAGTTCACTGCCTTGGCGTGAACTTGAGAGTGGTAGAGAGAAGAGAGAAATGATTTTGGCTAGGTTAAAAGGTGTACAACATATCACTTATAATATTCCAAAATACTAAAATGATTTACCATTTTATTTATGCTTTCAAAAAGCTAAAATGATTTACCCTTTTTAATATTCTTTTACCTTTGCTAAAAGGTGAAAAGGAAAAGCTTTCACTTTTTTTAAAAAAGGTTAAAAGGCTTTCCCCCCCCCCAACTTTCCCTCCAAAATTTCCAAGGTCAAAGTCAAAGAGTCAAAGTTACTTTTCCAAAAAGTGATTTGACTTTTATGACTTGCGATATGATTTGCGATGCGACTTGCGGCACGTGATTCAAAATCGACGTAACTTCGCAAACACATTCCGAGCTCGGTTTCGATAATTCTAAATTAACGATTTTCTCGATGCCTAGTTAATAAATCCAATTTACTAATCACGTCGCTCGAGAATTAATTCTAAATTAATTCAAGTGCCCGAATTAAAATCTAATTTTAATTCCTAATCGAAATCCAATTTCTTTCAATATATCGAATATATTATTTATCGATTAATTCCAAATTAATCATTCTCTCTCTTTAAATTGATATTTTATCCTAGATAAAATATCTCCGTAATTAATCGCAGATTAATTCTCTCTCTCTTCTAATTAATCCCAGATTAATATATAATGCGAGTCATACGTCATCGGTGTATCATTGGGAAGCGACCCATGAGATCTCCGGGTATGTTGGTAGTAAATTCGGTCGTCGGACTATCCGAACACGTAAGTACCAAGTATTACGTTTTACCGATTTACAAGACAAGGTTGGCCTCTAGCAAAGCGCCATGCCTACCCAATTCTCCGGAAATATCCTTACAGGAATATGTGATCTATATCAGGCATAGTATACGTAGTATTGCGTATTTCGATCCAGTATCGGATGATCACGTGCTAGGCCTGGGGCTGTATATGTGTCTGCCCAGTACGAAGCACATGTCGGATGTCTGGTAACTAGTCTCTATAATCGGATATACATGACCTAGTCATAATATCCCGATAGCCGCGCAGCATATGAGAGCACTAATACCGTATCCTACGTGACCATCATCTCCATATGACTGGAGTGACACTTCCGTCTTGACATCACACCCAATACACTACGATTCTCAATATACCCAGCATCGGCGTACACAGAACCTGTTAAAGCCCTGGACGACCTCAACTAAAGTACATTGATTGTCGCAAGTATTAGCGGTGCAAGTCTCAGGTTAAGACCAAATACACCTACCCTGATTGCAGACTCCCATAGACACAAGGTCATACTACCAATGGGATTCTGCGGTGGTCTAATCCAGAGCGAAGCTGTTTCCCGTACCATCGGTGAAACACAACCTCCTATTAAACTTGCCTGAGTATCCTATACCCAGATATACGAGAACTATGCCGTTATGTCTCACATAACACGCACAAGTGTAATACTAGTCTTTTACGCATCTATCGATGTCCAATCTCGACAATGCTCTGACTATGGATGTTTAATGATTTATCCTTCGTTGATTGATACTGTCTCATATCATTCTCAATCTAGGAACAAATCATAAGGACTTCCCATCATTTATATATCTAAGGTGATCTAATCACAAATGATAAGAGTGCAATCTCCTTTGTCACATAGTTAATTTGTACAACAACACTATGATCTGTACAAATAGTGACGCTATGGGTCATAACTGTCCAACACCTATAACACTATTTACTTGGTAAAAGTGCAAATGCCACTGACCTGTTAGCCTAGTTCATAGTGAAGCAAGTGGGCCCATGTCTAGCTAGGCTAGATATGGATATGAATATTTTGTGACCTTTCACGGATGTGGCATCGCGTTATGGTTATGTGTTTCTTTTGAAGAACACAAATCGGAAACTTTTAAAGTTTCGACACGAAATAGACAAACAGATCGGCTATAGTATTAAACCGTCACGGTAAGACCGTAATGGAAAAATTAAGCAATAAGTTTCTAGTATACTTGAAAGATTAAAGTATTCTTTCAATGAGGACTCTTCCCGGAACACGTCAGTTTGACGGTGTGTCCGAACGGTTAAACCGAATTTTGTTGGACATGATAAGGTTAATCATGAGTCGCTCTGAGCTACCATTTCCTTCAAAGGATAAGCATAAACAGTGCAAAAACTTATTTAGAATAAGGTTCCATAATAATCTGTTTGACAGACTTCATATTAGATATGAACGGGAAAGAAACCGGGTTTCTCATTCCTAAATATTTGGGTATGATGGGCATACGTTTGGGTGATACCAAACTAAAACCCAAATCGGATAAGTGCCAATTGTAGGTTATCCTAGGGATACCATAAGTATTGTACTTATACAACTCACATGAGAACAATTAGATTGTTGCTCACCATACGGTTTTCCTAAGAGGAATACCGATATGCAGTGGTAAGTGGGATGATAGTAAAACTCGATGAAAATCGGAGTAATACTGTTCAAGGCACCGAATCCTAATGGAACACAAATAGTTCATCAAGGTTGAAACTATTCCAATAATCTTCGAATACACAAGAACCGCGTATGTCGGAGAGAGTCAAAAAACAACCTGGGGTATGGGTTTCTGATCTCACCTCATAAAGATGTTACTCTTTTGAGGTATACCAACTGACTAGGTATGAGGAAGTGATACAAGGTATCGACTCCATATTATGGCAAAGTGCCATATGAGTCCGAAATGGATTCCATGTATATCAACAAGTTTGGATACTAGTTGATGTACCGCAAGGCATTGTGCCTATTGGTACTATATAAGTCTTCAAGGAAGACATACATGGATGGCAACATACCAACGTATAAAGCTAGGCTTTTAGGTGAAAGGTATCTTTATCAACATTGTGTTGATTACGATTCAACCTTTTACATGTTGCCACGGTAAATCCATTTGGATAATGCTTGCTCATGCTGAATATTTCATTTATGAAATATGTCAGCTTAACGGGAAAATCGCTTTCCTGAAAAGGAAACCTTTCGGAGGATGTTTATAACATCATGGTGGTTTTGTCGTACTAAAACTAGAAAACAACGTTTGCAGGTTATTCGATCCATGTTTGTATTGAAGCAATCATAGGTTCTTGGAATTATCGTTTTGATGTAATCATAAAGGAGTATGATTTAATTCAAAATGAAATGATTCTTGTATATATAAGGAGGTTAGTGGGAGCGCACTGACAATACTGTCCTATAAAATAATGATAATACGTCATTTCTTGGAAATGATATTCCCATAAAATAACTATCGGCGAAAGCTTGGCTTTCGAATACTCTCCATGGAATTGTACATTGAAAAATGTACGTTACCTGGTGTCTCATACGCTTTGAGCATATGAAATCACAAACAGGCCAATCCAAGTGATAGTCACTGGATTGATGTTAAGAACATCCGTTAGTATCTTAGAGATTTAAGGATGCTGTCTTAGTCATATGGAGAAGGAGAACTTGAAGTGACTGGGATCACTGTAGCAAGTTTCCTAACCGATAAAGACGACTAAAAGTCACAAACGGTACTATAAATGTTTGAATAACGGAACAGTGAGCTCGAAATCTTCCAAGCAAGATACTGTTACTGTATAAATAACAAATGCGGGTTATTGCTCCAGCTAAGGCGGCAATAGAAGCCATTTGGGTCGATAACAAATCTAATTAGAATAGATATAGTTCTGTTAGCTGCTGAGCTAGGCGTCAGCACAGGCTAAAGAATTAATAGTCTCATCAACGATCCAGATACATACTTCGATATTCATCTGATACGTTCGGATCCTACATCGTGGCGATGTGATGATCGAATAAATTGCATCAGATGATAAGCATGCAAATCCGTTGATGAAAAGCCTTTTCTCAGCAGTTTGAGCCAACCGTACATAGTTCGGGTGTTAGGCACTCGAGTGACTAGCTATAGGCCAAATGGGAGATTGTTGGACAATTATGACCCATATCGTCACTATTTGTAAAGATTATGGTGTTGTTGTACAAATTAACTATGTGACAAAGGAGATTGCACTCTTATCATTTGTGATTAGATCACCTAGATGTATAAATGATGAGAGGTCCCTATGATTTGTTCCTGGACGGAGAATGATATGAGACAGTATCAGTCCACGAAGGATAAATCATTAAATATCCCTAGTCACAGAATTATCGAGATTGGAAATCGATAAATACGTAAAAGACTAGTATTACACTTGTGCGCGTTGTGAGGGCACAACGACATAGTTCTCATATATTTGGGTATAGGATACACATGCAAGTGTAATAGGAGGTTGTGTTTTACCGATGGTATGGGAATAACTTCGCTCTGGATATAGACCCCCTCGGAATTCCATTGGTAGTATGACTATGTGTCTATGGAAGTCCAAAATCAGGGTAGGTGTATTTGGTCTTAACTTGAGACTTGCACCGCTAATACTTGTGACAATCAATATACTTTGGTTGAGGTCGTCCAGGGCTTTAACAGGTTCTGTGTACGCCAATGTTGGGTATATTGAGAATCGTAGTGTGTTGGGTGTGATGTCAAGACGGAAGTGTCACTCCAGTCATATGGAGATGATGGTCACGTAGGATACGGGACTGGTTCTCTTAAATGCTGCAGCTATCGGGATAAAATGACAAGGTCATGTTTATCCGATTATAGAGACTAGTCATCAGAAATCCGACATGTGCTTCGTACGGGGCAGACACAATTCCAGCCCCATGCCTAGCACATGATCATTCGATACTGGATAGAAATATGCAATACTACGTATACTACGCCTGATATAGATCCTTTATTCATGTAAGGATGTTTCCGGAGAATTGGGTAGGCATGGCGCTTTGCTAGAGGCCAACCTTGTCTTGTAAATCAGTATAAACGTAGTACTTGGTACTTACGTGTTCGGATAGTTCGACGACCGAATTTACTGCCAATATATCTGGGGATCTCATGGTCGCTTCCCAAAGATTCACCGATGACGTATAACTTGCACTCTAAATTAATCTGGGATTAATTAGAAGAGAGAGAAAATTAATCTGGATTAATTACGGAGATATTTTATCTGGGATAAAATATCATTAAAAGAGAGAAATTAATATATTTGATATATTAAACGAAATTGGATTTCGACGTGGAATTAAAATTAGATTTTAATTCGGGTGAACGAATTAATTTAGAATTAATTCGTTCGCGACGTGAATAGTGATTTCCCTAGGTGTAATCATTTAATTACGACGCAACGGAAAATTCGTTAATTTGGAATTAGCGAACCCGAGCCCGAGATTATTTGCGAGCGCATTCGCATTTCGAATTCGAGTGCGGCATGTAAGTCAAATCAAGCGTCAAATCGCTAGTCGCATCTAGCGTCACATCATTCGTCACTCGAGTGATGAATGTCTTTCACTTTGAGTGATTGACGCAAGTCACTATTCATGATTGATGGAAGTGATGTGAGTGGTTGGTGCCATTTATGGCTTTAATGGTTTGCTTTTTGAAAGCCAAATTCATGTGAAATGAATTTGAAATTCAAATTAGTGTATAAGATACACAAATTTCACAAACCAAACACAACTCTCTCTTCTCTCTTTCTCTCTACTCTTCACTCACAAGGGGCAAAATAAACCTTCTGGTTTGCTGTGAACTGCCGTGAGCAGTGGGAAGCAAAGAGTGTGATTTGTGACAAAATCACAAGTGCTAGCACACTTACGAGACATGCGAAGGTGATAGGGAAGTCCACCCATGAGCCGGGAATCATTCGACGAAGCTCAGAGCTTGAGGAATGACCCAAACCGAGCCAAACCAGTGAGCTTCACATGCATCGCAAATCTGATCAATATAAGTATGATTCCGCCATACTTCTTTGTTGTATTCACATGTTTAAATGCTTAAATCGATCTTGGGACTATAGTAGAAACCCAACAATGGTATCTTGAGCCATGATTTAAGCATGAAATTTGATTAGGGTAAAATTAGGGTAAAAATGATTTGATCATGTTTTGATGAAATTGATTGTTGATGTATGCTTGAATGATGATAACATGGTGTTATGCATGATCAATTTGATGAAAATTGGATTGGATCAATTTTTCCCCAAATCATTGGCTTGGCCGAATGGTGTGTGCCCTAAATGTCATGGTGATTTTTGTTTTTTGAATCATTGGATGAGTTTGAAAGACTTGGGAATTGTTGATTTAGGATTTAATTGGATTAAAATCGAAATTGGACAATAATCCCTAATTGTCGTGACTTTAAAGCATGAAAAATGATATGATTTTTGATTCAATTGTGTTGGACATGCGTTGATGATAATTAGCATGATTAATTAAGTAAATTGGTATTTTGGAAATGCTAATTTGGTTAATTAATTATGGCCATACACTTTAGATTAATTTAATTATGAAGTTTGGAATTTTACAATTTAATTAATTGGGCCAAATTTGAAATTGGGCTTGTAAAGTTATATTTGGGCTTAATGAGCTTGGTTGGACCAAGTTTGGTTTAGGCTAATTGGTTGGATCCAATTGGGCCCAAAACCATATCCATAAAGTCCAAATATAACTAAATGGACATTTAATCTTAATTGGGCCTAATTGGCCTAAATTGGTTTCTTGGCAAATAAAGGTGATTCCTTAAATGGGCTTTGGTATTTGGGTTTGACCAATATTGACCAAAGTCTATGCCTTATGAAATTAATTGAAAGCCCATTAGACTTTAATTAATTGACATTGTATGTTAATTGGGCTTTGAGACCTGTAATGATTAGATTTGGAATCTAAGTCGTAAAGGCATATTAAAAAGTGTCATTATTTAATTTAGAATTAAATATAGAATTAGTATTAAATACAAATTAAATTAAATTGGATTTAATATTGTATTTTAATATAATTCAAGAATTCATACTTTGAGTACTTATTCGTAAAACGAGTTGGACTCGCGCAAAATCAAATCGTTGTTTGAACATTGGATGGTCATTAATTTCAGATTAATTAATTTGATTAGATTGATTGATAACATGCTTTGTGTGAATACATGGATGCGATGTATGAATAATGTATATCAGATGGATATTAGATGGGTGAGGGCAATTTTGGAAATTGTTGTAATAAATTTAGAATTTATTAAATTGGACCTGCGTGTCCAGCCTATACCTCTTGACTATTTGTATTTATCTTCTCACCTATTCCCTGCAATGTAAATGAGGTTTCTTTAGAAGTGTTAAGTAATCAGGTAGAAGTAAATATTGTGCTAGCGGGAGAGAGGAAATAGAGAGATTTGTTCTAGGAACCAAGTTTTTAAATATGCATCCGCATACGGCATATCATTATTAAATTTATTTATCGCGCCTTATTATGCTTTTAGAATGCATGTTTAAGGGTGTATGATTAGACCTTAACAAAGATAATTAATTGGTTGCCAATTACGCGAAAAACCCTCAACATATATTAAGTGTTTTCCTTCCATTGAGTGATTCTTTCTTAAGATCCAAGATTGGCACTGGTTTGTTGGCCAAAGTCAAGACCTTTGTCCATCGCGGATGTGTTAGAATCATGAAGGCTTTGTTCCATATTGGTGTCTTGTCCAAGTTGTGATTTGTTGGGCAAAGTAAAGATCACTTCTTGTCCATCGAAATCGATTACGAAGCTTTCCAAAGTCAATGGGTCCCGCTTAACTGGAATCATTAAGTTTGTTGTGCCAAAGCCAAGGCTTAATTGATTCAGATGAAAAAGGTTAGGGAATATTGGATATATTGGCATATATAAGATATATGTTTCGGACTTGGATGCCCACCTACTGGATCTAGGAAATGGATGAGATCCAATTGATCTTAGAGATCTACCTAGTTAAATATCATAAAATTTGTTGGCCAAAGTCAAGATTGTGTGTTATTTAACGGGATCCTAGCCCACTAGGAAACAAGGTTTCCTGAGTACTCAACAGATGATTAGAGGCTCGCCGAAAAATAGTGGAGGCAACTATTAAATTTGTAAATTTGTTTAGTTACTTGCCAATACGCGCTCATTTCAATTTTTCGTCATTAAATAAATATTAGTTGGACTAATATTGTTGTTTTAAATTTAACAGTTGGACTGTATTCAGACTACTTCAAATAATAGTTGATTATATAATTGGATTATAGTAATCAATATATTTGAATTTAACCAATTTAAATTATAGTTGATTATATAGTTAGACTATAGTAATCATTATATTAAATAGTACCTGAAATCATTGATTGGATAGTTGGACTATAGCAATCAAGATAATTGAAAGATTAGCGTTCAGAACATAATCCTGGGAGAAAATGTCATTAAACGGCTTTAATTTTCAAATTGGGAATGATATCTCATGATAGTCCTGGGAACTGAGAAGTTACTTTATTTGATAGAGAAACCTCTTGGGCCTAATCCCGGAGTTGAGAAAATAGTAGAACATGATCTTTGGTAGATTCATGTGATGATAACTTTAGTGCTCAATCTATTATGCTTACCGCAATGACACTTTAATTCCATCATCAAAATTAAGTAGATCATTGTACCATAATAATGAAATTAATGATCTTCATAGATTTATTCTTAAATCTTAGAAGTACAAATTGCACAAGAAGCTCTTTCACCCGTGTATGTCAGAGGGTACATCTATCGAGCACTAGGTGTTGCAGATGATTGCTGACATCGATCAGCTATGTTAGCTAGGCATTACCTACGTGGCCGAGACTACCAAAGATTTGATCTTATAGTCTCTACCCGAAAGCTGGGGCAGGTTCATTGTGAACCAAGAGTAAACTCTTAGAGAGTTGATGGCTATGCTCTAGGAGGCAGAACCAGAGCTTCTAAAATGGGCAAAGGCAAAATCATCACAGTCTTCTGGGAAAACAAATGACATATCCCAAGATGTCTGCCTAAATTGTGGCAAATGGGGTCACTGGAAGCGTGACTGCCGTATGGACAAGGTAGACATGAAGGAAGAGGAGAGGGGCAAGGCTCCGGCTTCAAGCATGTTTGTCATAAACATGTTCACTATTAGTTTCAAAATTGGATTTTGATACTAAATGTGGTACATAAATATGTACTAATGTGCAGAATCTGCTAATTAGCAGGATACTGACTTCAGTTGAGATTACCCTACGAGTCGGAAACGGGACGAGAGTTTCGTTGTTTTAACCGTAGAATCCTAAGTTTAGGAACTACCCTTCGGGTGTGTACTTAAATTAGGAAACTGTTAAAATGTACCTAGTTTGACTAGAAACATTATCTATATATCAGAGTATAACCCGTTGCGGGTATACCTTTATATTCTATAACACTAAAGTGTTTTATTTTATAAAGGTGATATCAAGATAAACTCATTAGATGTAAATGATAGTATTTAAATTTTGAATATAAATAAATCTCAAATGTATAACAAGACAAACAAATAGATCAAACTGATTTAATCAGATGAGACTTATTTGTGGCATTGTTGTCTGGGACACAATTAACAAGACTCGTATATCCACACTTTCGAAGAATGGATACTAGGACGTATTTGATTCTATTCAAATAATGTCTACAAATCTAGTTTATTAGGCAAAATGCTTGAAATACTTTTTACTTGGTAAAAGTGAAAATGCCACCAATTTGTTAGCCCTCGTTCATAGTGACGTAAGTGGGCTCATGTCTAGCTAGGCTAGAGGTGGATATGAATACTTCGAAACCTTTACGGATTTGGCATCGCCTTATGGTTATGTGTTTCTTGTGAAAACACAGATCGGAAACTTTTGATGAATTCAAAGAATTTCAACACGAAGTAGACAAACAGACCGGCTAAAGTATTAAAACTATCACGGTTAGACCATGATGGAAAATACTTAAGCAATAAGTTTCTCAAATACATGAAAGAGTATAATATTCTTTCAATGAGGACTCCTCCTGGAACACGTCAATTTGACGGTGTATCCGAACAGAGAAACCAAATTTTGTTTGACATGATAAGGTTAATCATGAGTCGCTCTGAGCTACCATTTCCTTAAAAGGATACGCATTAATCAGTTCAAAACTTATTTTGAATAAGGTTCCATAAAAAAAAATTATGTTTCACAGATTTCATATTACATTTGAACAGGAAAGAAACAGGGTTTTCTCATTCCTGATAATTTGGGAATACTGAGCATATGTTTGGATGATACCAAACTAGAACCCAAATCGGATAAGTGCCTAATTTGTAGGTTATCCTAGGGAAACCAAAGTATAGTACTTATACAACTCACTAGAGAACAATGTAATTGTTGCTCACCATGCGGTTTTCCTAATCAGAATACCTATATGCTGTGGTAAGTGGGAGGAAAGTAAAACTCGATGAAAATCGGAGTAATACTGTTCCAGGTACCGATTCCTTAATGGAACACAAATAGTTCATCGGAGATGAAACTATACCAATAATCTTCGAATACACAAGAACCACGTAAGTCGGATAGAGTCAGAAAACAACTTGGGAGGTATGGGTTTCTGATCTCACCTCGTAAAGATGTCAATCTTATTGAGGAACACGAACTGACTACGTATGAGGAAGTGATACACGGTATAGACTCCTTTTATGGCAAATTGTTATGAAGTCCGAAATGGATTCCATGTATACCAACCAATTTTAGACACTGGTTGTTATACCGGAAGGCATTGTGCCTATTGTACAATATAAGTCTTCAAGGAAGACATACATGGAAGGCAACATACCAACGTACTAAGCTGGGCTTGTAGCAAAAATGTATCGTTATCAACATTGTGTCGATTACGATGAAACCTTTTACTTGTTGCCATGATTAAATCCATTTGGATAATGCTTGCTAATGCTGCATGTTTCATTTATGAAATATGGCAGCTGAACGTCAAAATCGATTTCCTTAACGGAAACCTTTTGGAGGATGTTTACAACATCCTAAAGATTTTATCGTACCAAAATGAGCAAACAAGGTTTGTAAGTTAATTCGATCCATTTATGGATTGAAGCAAGCATTGCGTTCTTGGAACTATCGTTTTGATGTAATCATAATGGTATATGATTTAATTCAAAACGAATCTGATTCTTGTGTATATAAGAAGGTTAGTGGGAGCGCACTGAAATTGATTGTCCAATAGAAAGATGATATATCATTTCTTGGAAATGACATTCCCGTAATACAATCAGTGAAAGCTTGGCTTTCATGAAAATTCTACATATAATTCTTGGGAGAGACAACCTTTATTCTAGGAATAAGGATCTACTGGGATAGATCTAAAAGTTGTTGTCACTCTCCGAGAACTCGTATATTGAAATATGTACGCGACCTGGTGTCTCATATGCTTTGAGCATATGGATTCACAATCAGGCCAATCCAAGTGATAGTCACTGGATTGATGTTAAGAACATCCTTAATTATTTTAGATGATCTAAGGATGCTTTCTTAAGCTATGGAGGAGGATAACTTGAAGTGACTGGATTCACTGCTGTAAGTTTCGTAACCGATAAAAATGACTATAAGTCGTAATAAAGGTACTATATAGTTTGAATAACGGAACAGTGAGCTGGAAATCTTCCAAGCAAGATTCTGTTACCGAATAAACTAAAAAAGCAGAATATTGCTGCAGCTGAGGCAGCAATAGAAGCCATTTGGATTGATAATAATCCTAATCAGATTAGGAGTAATTCTGTTAGCAGCTGAGCTAGGCTACAGCACAGGCTAAAGAATTAATGGTCTCATCAACGATCCGAGTATATACTTCAACTATTCATCTGATTCGTTCAGATCATACATAGTGGCGATGTGATGATCGAATAAATCACATCAGATGATAACTTTACAAATCCGCTGACGAAAGTTTTTTCTCAGCAGAAGTTTGAGCGACCCGTACATAGTTCAAGTGTAGGACACTTGAGTGATTGGCTATAGGCCAATGGGAGATTGTTGGACAATTCTGACCCATAGCATCACTATTTGTACAGAACATGGTGTTGTTGTACAAATTAACTATGTGACAAAGGAATTGCTCTTTTATCATTTTTAATAGATTTACCAAGATGTATAAATGATAGAAGGTCCTTACGATTAGTTCCTGATTGAGATGATATGAACAGTATCAATCCACGAAGGTTTATCATTAAATATCCCTAGTCGTAGTATTATCGAGATTGGACATCGATAATGCGGAAAAGACTAGTATTACACTTGTGCACGTTGTGAGAGCATAACAACATAGTTCTCATATATTTGGGTATTGGATACTCATGCAAGTGTAATAGGAGGTTGTGTTTACCGATGGTACGAAAACAGCTTCGCTTTAGATAGACCCTTCGGAATTCCATTGGTAGTATGACTATGTGTCTATGGAAGTCCGAATCAGGGTAGGTGTATTTGGTCTTAACCTGAGACTTGCACCGCTAATACTTGCGACAATCAATATACTTTGGTTTTGGTCGTCCAGGGCTTTAACCGGTTCTGTGTACGCCTCTTCTGGGTATATTGAGAATCGTAGTGTATTGGGTGTGATGTCAAGATGGAAGTATCACTCCAGTCACCGTGGAGATGATCACGTAGGATACGGAACTGGTGCTTTATATGCTGCAGCTATCGGGATAATTATGACTAGGTCATGTTTATCCGATTATAGAGACTAGTTACCAGAGATCCGATATGTGTTTCGTACGGGGCAGACACAATTCCAGCCCCAGGCCTAGCACGTGACATCCGATACTGGATCGCAATACGCAATACTACGTATATTACGCCTGATATAGATTACATATTCCTTTAAGAATATTTCTGGAGAATTGGGTAAGCACGGTGCTTTGCTAGAAGCCAACCATGTCTGTAAATCGGTAAAAATGTAGTACTAGGTACGTACGTGTTCGGATAGTCCGACGACCAGATTTACTGCCAACATATCCGGGGATCTCATGGGTCGCTTCCCGAAGATTCACTGATGACGTATGACTCACACATTATTAATCTGGGAATAATTAATAGAGAGAGAAAATTAATAATCTGGGATTAATTACGGAGATATTTAATCTTGGAATATTATTTAAAGAGAGAGAACGATTAATTTGGAATTAATCGATAAAATAATATATTCGATATATTATACGAAATTAGATTTCGACGCGGAATTAAAATTAGATTTTAATTCGGGCAAACCAGTTAATTTAGAATTAATTCGCTAGTGACGTGAATACTAATTTTGCTAGGCACAATTATTTAATTAAATTTGATTTAATTACGTCGCAACGAAATTTCGTTAATTCGGAATTAGCGAACCCGAGCCCGGAGTGTTTGCGGGTCAACTCGTATTTCGAATCAAGTGGGGCCCACAAGTCACATCAAGCGTCAAATCACTAGTCAACTTTATCACTTATATTGTGATGGAAGTTGTTGGATGATGCTTGAGTGTGAAAAGCTCAAATGTGATGGTTGAGAGACATTTACCATTTAATTATTTTTTTGGTATTTGACTTTCAATTTTTTGTGTATTAGATAAAAAACACAACTCATCACACTTCTCTCCTCTCCCTCCATTTTTTAGGAAATTTTGTGGCAAAATTTCCAAGGTGCTAGCACACATTAGGAGTCATCCAAAGGTGATAGGGAAACAAACCCTTAAGCATGGAACCCATTGATAAAGCTTGGAGCTTTGAGATCATCCATGGAGAATCAAGGGAGCCAAAGCCGTGAGCTTCAAAGAGGAGAAATTTTTTTTGTTCCTCGCATCGTAAATCCGATCAATGTAAGTATGATTCCGCCATACTTCTTTGTTGTATTCACATGTTTAAATGCTTAAATCGATCTTGGGACTATAGTAGAAACTCAACAATGTGCATATCCTATGAAAATACAATCAACAGTTTTTTGTCATATCTTCACCTTCTTAGATGGAGGAATGACTACTTTGGCAAGACACCCTCGCACTCGTAGAAATTTATAGGAAGGTACTCTTCATTTCCACATTTCATAAGGAGTTTTCCCTGATTCTTTCCATGGTACTTTATTTAAAAGGTAATTAGCTGATAAAACAGCTTCTCCCCACATATTCTGAGGTAATCCAAAGCTGATTAACATAGCATTCATCATTTCTTTTAAGGTATGATTCTTCCGTTCTGCAATCCAATTGGATTGAGGTGAATAAGGAGCTGTGGTTTGAAGTATGATTCCATTTTGCTCACAAAGTGATTCAAAAGGAAAAACATACTCACCACCACGATCACTTCTTAACTCCTTAATTCTTTTATTCAGTTGGTTCTCAACTTCATTCTTATAGAGAACAAATTTCTCTATAGCTTCGTCCTTGCTTTTCATCAAATACGCATAGCAAAATCTTGTGCAATCATCAATAAAGGTAATAAAATATTTATTACCACCTCTTGTTTGTATTGAATTAAAATCACATACATCGGTATGAATTAGATCAAGTGGTTGAGATTTTCTTTAAATACTATGAAATGATGTTCTAGTTAGTTTTGCCTCAACACAAGTATCACACTTATATTTGTTATCAATTTTAAAATTGGGAATATGATTCATGTTAATTAATTTCCGCAATGAATTAAAATTAACATGTCCTAATCTACCATGCCATAGATCAGAGTACTCCACAATGTAGCAGAAGAACTAGCTTTATTGATATTCTTGGATTTAACAACCATTACATTGAGCTTAAAGAGCCCATCAGTTACATACCCTTTTCCCACATACATGACATTTTTAGTCAAAACTACTTATCAGACTCGAACACCATCCGAAATCCATGCTTGTTCAGAAGTGATCTGGAAACAAGATTCTTTCGTATTTGGTACATACAGAACGTTGTTCAAAGTCAACTATTTCCCATAGATCATC
This sequence comes from Zanthoxylum bungeanum, assembly GCA_019454045.1. Taxonomy (NCBI): domain Eukaryota; kingdom Viridiplantae; phylum Streptophyta; class Magnoliopsida; order Sapindales; family Rutaceae; genus Zanthoxylum; species Zanthoxylum bungeanum. Next base: position 77,926 of record SKCR01007203.1, read on the forward strand.
TTCAGAATCACCTTGCCTTGACCTTCAATCTCAGATGTTGTTGAATTTCCCATGTATATTTTTTCCCTATTACCAGTAGGCTCAAATGAAGAAAACATGCTCTTGTCCGAGCACACATGTCGAGTGGCACTAGTGTCAATCCACCACTCTCTTGGGTTAGAACCCACCAGATTCACCTTAGAAACCACAGCTGAAAGGTTAATGTCTGAAACATCTTGAGTCATGTTTTCCATCACATTAGCCTCTTAATTCTTTTTCTTCTACGGCATTCTACACTCAGAATACTTGTGACCCATTTTGTCACAGTTGAAGCATCTTCCTTGAAATTTGGATTTCTTGGAAACTCCTCCTTTAGGGCCCATCTTTGACCCTTTGTTCTTAGGGTTCTTGTTCTTATGGCCATGTTCAACAATATTTGTTTTGGCCTCATGAGTTATTCATCTCTTGTCAGATACTCTGTTATCTTCTAAATTCTAAGCTTAAGAACCAAGTCTTCAATGCTCATTTCTTTTCGTTTATATGCTTTAGTTAGTTCTTGAAATCTTTCCAACCATGTGGTAGTTCTCAATTATCGAGGCTACTTGGAAGTTTCACTTAAAACCATCCCCTCAGCATGAATTTTCTGCTAGAATAATCTGCAGTTCTGTACTTGACTTAACACAGTTTTGGAGTCAACAATCTTAAAATCTAGGAAACGGACTACGAAAATTTCGTAGTATCGGCATCCTCATTTTTATATTTTTGATCTAAGGATTCCCAAAGCTCCTTAGCTGTTTTCATTCCGGCGTACACACTGTACAAGGAATCACGTAGCCCATTTAGCACATAATTCCTACATAGGAATTCAGAATGTTTCCAAGCATCGATGACACTAATCACTTGAATATCATTCTCACCCTCTTTGGGTACATGAGCATCTTCAACGTGGTCAAATAGAAAAATATTTTATGTTGCAACCTTTTGAAATTCTGACCACTGAATTTATCAGGTTTTTCCGCAGCAGGATTGACATGGCTCACATGTCCAACAGGTTGTCTAGCCACAGAGGCAGCAACACTTTGGCCAGCCACAAAGGCTGCCATATTAAGCCCAGAGGCTGAAGCATTTTGGCCAGCCGAAGAGGCTTCCACAGCATTTTGGCCAGCCACAGAGACTGCCACAATATTTTGGCCAGCCGAAGAGGCTGCCACCTTCGGATCAACTGTGTTGGACTACTTTCCATATCCACAGACCGTTTTTATTTAATTAAGACTATTACAAAATGTATTTGGTTACTGTGTTCTTACAAAGGACAATGAACAACAGTAAAACAGAACACGATTGGTACAATTAAGTAGCGGTAATAACAAACAACAGTTATGAAAATAACACAGTTCCATGAGCGAACACAGCGGTGCAGCAACGAACCAACAACGAATAATATAGTAACGAAGGTAGTGCAGTATCGAAGAAAACAGAGAGAATTCCGAGGCTTGTTGATGCAGTAACAATCTCCTTAAAACAAATTCGTCCCCTACCGAATGGTGCAGTAAAACGTGAGACGTTTGTTTCCCAGGATGCAACGGAAATAAACGACAATGGGCACCACCAAAATCGCCTTCAAACGAATCAAGATGTGTTCGAACTCGCACATCTTAAAACAAAATAAACATGCCAATTAAAATGACATTAGTGGAAGGCCTTTTCATTTGAAGTAACCACCAATTAATTAATCGAATTAATTTAAGTGTTATGGAACTTCAAAAGGCTTGGAAAAAATAATGAGACTTGCAAAAATTGGCTGGGCCGGGCCCCCCGCATAATTTGGTCCGGAATTCGTGTACGCAGGACGTGCGGGTGCACACGAGTCAGGCATGTTGTTCGGATTTTGATTTGTACCCCCCTGCGCGCGCACGTAGAGGAGCCTTTATCCCTATAACTCTTACCCATCTACATATGAGCAATCATATATAAGCACATTTTCCCTTTATTAGCTTTCCTATGTGGGACAAGCTAATATCTCTTTATTTTCCAACACCAATGGGTGAACTTTGAGCAACAATTTCTCATTCACCCAAGCACCATTTTAAGCATACGAATATATCATTCCGAACTACTCACGGAGGAGTATTCGAATCACTCAAAAATAACCACCAACACGAAGTGGATCATGCTTAAAATTATGCCACAAAATGGTTACTAAGAGCATTTTCCAACATAGGATTCCTCCAATAGTGCCCTTGTTTGCTTATGCCCTAGATGACCAACATATTCTAATAATTTTATTTTAAACATGGACGCCATTTGCTGTTAATTTTATTTTACTCAAACAAAACCCACTGACCAACTGAAGAAAAACTGAAAAAGGCGACTAATCAAAGCCTAGCTCTACAAAACTAACTTTATAGTTGTGTTTTGTTTACAAAGAAAGAGAGAGAAACCCTAGCCGCCGCAACACTGAAAGATTTTTTCTTTCACAATCCACTCAAAAGGAAGTTTTTTCATACTGTTGCTGATGAAGAATTACACCAATGAATTCAAATGGAGGGTTGGATTTCGTCTTTTGAAGAAGAAATGACAATTTTGATTAAAAAAATGGAGTGGAAGGGAAGAGGGTTAGGGTTTGGTTTTGATGAAATAAAAAAAACGGAGGGTTGGGTTTCGTTTTGAATGAAAGGGGATAAATGTTTTTGGTTTTGTAAACAAAAAAAAAAACATTGGTCAACTAAGAATATTTAATTTTAGTGGAGAAAGAAATTATTTTTCGCCACTAAATAGAAATTTTTAGTCCATATCTTCACCCTCAGGCGACAATATATTTTCACGCTCAAATATCCCTTGAAATAAGCAAAAAAAGGCCTCATAATAGGAGGTGGTATATCATGTGCCAGGTGTATATGTCATCTCTCTCACAGCATGCGGACCCCACACAGTTGTGGGACCCGCCTGCTTGTGATAGAGATGGCATATACACCCGGCACATAATATAATTTTCGCCATAATAGAGCTGGTCAGTTTCGCAAAAAATAATAGTGAAAACAGTGAGTACCTTTCAGGGATTACGTCGTATTTCTTCTAAACAAGTCGAAAAAAATTCTAGAAAGTTCCTAACAAGTTCTACACTCGTGCACTAGTATAGAACATTCTTAAAATGCCTTTGTCACGATTCAAAATCGAGGTCAATGTAAATTATGTAATTGTTTTAAATTTAATTTTCAAACAAAATAGTCAAAGTCGGACACATGCCCCGGGGACTTATAAAACAACAAAATTTATAAAACGAAATGAAAATATAAGTTTAAAATAAACAATAAAAATTTCTGCAATAAATGTGATGACCCATAAGGAATTTAAACGTTAAAAACAAAGGTCGATAAAACATACACATCATATCATAAATATATAGACTCATATATAATGATCCATGACATGACCCAAGAATCCCGACGAAATATTGATAAGTGCACGAAAGTGTACTTTGAACATCTATAATTCTGCTTGATTATTAAGTATTTGATCTTAATTATAGTTTATTTTATGTCTTGTTATTAGGAAGCAATGGAATATGAAGATTGGAGCAATTGTATATGTTCCGGGACCTTGCGGATGCATCAGAAGCACACAGAGAGCAGAGAAAAATGCAGAAAACATAAATCCGGGAATTATGTCACACGTTACGACGCGCCCTCAGACTGTACACATAAAAAACTCCCGCAAGTTAGGCGCCGCAACACCACTTTCCGGCGCCCCGACAGATGTCCAGAATCTTAAATAGGTCATATTTATGCGCATAAGGACTCCAGGACTTCCCTATATAAACCCAAGCTAGTCCAAAACCCTAAAAGAGAGAAGAAATACACAACAAAGAGTTTAAATCACATATTTGAGAGAGAATAACGTGTTGGACAATTATGACCCATATCATCACTATTTGTACATAACATGTTGTTGTTGTACAAATAACTATGTGACAAAGGAAATTACACTTTTATCATTTGTGATTGGATTACAGGGATATATAAATGATAAAAGTCCATATGATTAGTACCGGATTAATAAGATATGAGACAATATTAATCCACGTAAGGTGTAATCATTAAATATCCTTAGTCGTAGTATTATCGAGACTGGACATCGATAATACAAAATAGACTAGTATTACACTTGTGCGCGTTATGGAAGCGTAACGACATAGTTCTCATATATTTGGGTATTGGATACTCATGCAAGTGTAATATGAGGTACTGTTTACCGATGAACGGAAACAATTTCGCTCTGGATAGATCCCTCGGAATCCCATTGGTAGTATGACTATGTGTATATATGAATCCGAATCAGGTAGGTGTATTTGGTCTTAACTGAGACTTGCATCGCTAATACTTGCGATAATCAGTATACTTTGGTTTTGGTCGTCCGGGGCTTTAACAGGTTCTGTGTACGCCTCTTCTGGGTATACTGAGAATCGTAGTGGTATTGGGTGTGATGTCAAGATGGAAATATCACTCACTTCAGTCATATGGAGATGATGATCACGCAGGATACGGAACTGGTTATTCTTGTATGCTACAGGCTATCGGGATAATATGACAAGGTCATGATTATCCGATTATAGAGACTGGTTATCAGAGATCCAATATATGCTTCGTACGGGGCATACACAATTCCAGCCACAGGCCTAGCATGTGACATTCGATACTATACGTAATACGCAATACTACTTATGCTACACCTAACAAAGATTACATATGTTGGGGTGATGCTCAGAGCGCTAATCCGTATCGTATTTATGTCTGATTCATGAATACGATCAATTCATTTTTCCATATATTACTTATTTATGGTTACACCTCTTATTTTATATACGTATTCGATATATTAATATTAGATTGAAAATAAATGTGGTTTAGTGATATGTATATATTAGACAAATGCTCGATAATATATAATGCAGTACACAGTTATAATTTAGTTTGTAATTGACATTGGGAAATGTCACTGCTAAATGTATATTATCAAATATTGTTTCTGGTCAAGATTTACTAAACACGGGTTGGTTAGTCAAATCGGCTGCAGACCGGTACATGTCGTATATCGAGACTTGGTCCGATAGTTTATCCCAATGAACCATGAGTCTTGGGAGACTTGTATAGACGTGTAGTTGTTTATAGTGGATAAACACTAAACGACTCACTGAAGATTCTTAATGGATGGTACACCAACGTCAATAAGAATCTTCTCGGGTTAAGTAGCATAATGGTCCTTTGACTTGAGACACCACTGTGGATGTATGAGACATCCTTCATACTTAGATGGCAGTCACGTCACCGATCTATTTAGATCAGACCTCCGCCTGTTCGTTTGGTGCGGACCGATCCTCAGGATATCCTGTGTGTGTCAAGATAGGATCTGTCAGTTCTGTGTACAGAGCATATGTAGTCCATATGTGATTAGCAATCAGTTAAATCTATGGCCATAGTTACTTCGGAAGTGAGTTCCGAATGTTATTTATAGATTTCTAATAGAATCGTCGATGAGATAATACCTATAGAGATTTGAAATTTACATCTATATCTCTGGGATTATCCGGATACCGGTGACGGAGGGATTATACGTATGCAATGACCTCGACCTGTATGATTCAGCTAGTTTATCCGTGGTCGTCATAATTTACGGGTGGGTAAATTATGGACACGAAATTAGATTTGTGACGGATATACCTGAATCTAGAGAGTCTCACTAATGAAATATACTCGTAGAGCACTAGGGCAACTTTTATGAATAATGGTGATTATTTATAAATCATTTAAACGTTAAACGAAAGGTGCATGCAAACGAGCTGAACCGTCATTTCCTAATTAATGTGTATTTGTATTTAATATATGATATTATTAAATACACATTAATAAATTGTCAACTCACGGTATTTGACATATATCATTTATATATGTATTTGAGATATTTAAAGTAAATATTATACTTATATTTGAGATATTTGTATTTAATTAATTGATTAATTATTTAATTGTTAAATAATTATTATAATTAAAATATAAATATCTTACCAAATGATAAAGTTAGGAAATGATTATTAGTGTAAATGTTTGACTTTACTTAAAGAAAATGTTGTCAAATTGGATTTGACTTCCTTGGATATTTATTTTAAATTGTTAAAATTGAAATATCAATTCCTTTTATTGTTATAATTTTCCGGCCATGACCTTAATAAATATAAGTGTTATATTTTTTTTGAGTTGCTTTTGTTGACTTGTTGAATAATTCATTAAAGGTGTAATGATTTAAAATGCAAGTTGATAAAAACAAAATTAAATGAAACAAAATATATTCTAGATATTATTTTACTTGCCATTTCGGCCAAGGCTTAAATTTATGAGTATATATTGTTTTGTTTCATCTTTTAGGGTTCGAGAAGTTCATAAGTTATCAAATGAAACACAAAAGTAGTTGAGAGAAAAGCTTGAAGGCTAAAGAAAAAAGCTTGGAAATCATTGAGTTTTGTAAGTTTTTCTTTAAAGCTTTCAACATGAAAAATGTATCTAACATGCTTAGCATCATTTGTGTTGCTTGGTGTTGTCTCTCTTCTTATAATTTGTGTTTATTTTGGTTGTGAACTTTTATGAAAGATTGATGCATGTAAGTAAGCTTGAAAATGGTTTCAAAGCTTTACTTTTGATTTTTGGAAAATAAAGTTGCCATTCTAGAGTTAGTAAGCCACTCTTTGGTGACCTAGAATTGTTCTAGAGTTATTTCACAGTGGTAAGGCTTGATTGGTGAAGTATTGAATTGATTAAAGTGTTGGATTTTGTAAATTTTGGTGAAATTGGACAATTTGATGAAATTGAAAAATTATAGTTCATAACCCACTCAAAATTTAGGGCTTTTCATATATGTGATGCATTATGGTATGAATATTATGCATGTAAATTTTTGGGTTGATTGGATTTGATCTTGGCAAGTTTTGAACAAAAGGACCAAAATGCAATTACTTGAAAATTTAGGGTGCTCACGGTAATTACTCAAAAATTGGGATTTGTGTCAAATCTGATTTTGATTCATTAGATGTGTTGAAAAATATTTTAGAAATGATTTAGAATCATCCAAAATTATATTTGATAATTTTGGGCTAAAATAATCAATTTACAAAGTTTTGGGGATTATCGGTAATTACCAAGAAATTTGATCTCTTGTGTAATTTTTCAGAATTTAATAATTGGGATAATTACAGAAATAAGTTTATTTAATTGATCCGAGAAAAATTTTGAAATCAGGAAATTTTGATTTTCCACTATTTCGCTGCGTTACAGATATTCCGCCATAAAACCCCAACAACATATTCCTTAAAGAATATTTCTGGAGAATTGGGTAGACAACGGTGCGTTGCTAGAAGTCAACCATGTCTTGTAAATCGGTAAGAAGGTGGGTACTGGGTACGCACGTGTTCGGATAGTCCGATGACCGGATTTAAGGCCAACATATCCATGGATCTCTTGTGTCGCTTCCCGAAGATTCACCGTTGAGATTTGACTCGAACAGAAATTAATCTGGGATTAATTATGAGAGAGAAAATTAATCTGGGATTAATTACGGTAATAATTAATCTGGGATTAATTAAAAGAGAAATAATTAATCTGGGATTAAGTTCTTCGAGAAGAGAAACGTGATTAATTTAGAATAAATCGGTAAAGTAAATTTAATAGTGAAATTAGATTTTACTATTTAATTTATTTAATTGGGCTAAAATAATTATTAGATATATTAAATGAAATCGGATTTCAAAGCGGAATTAAATTAGATTTTAATTCAAGCGAAACGAATTAAATTCTAAATTAATTCGTAAGCGACTGACATAATAATATTGCGAGGCATTATTATTTAATTAATTGGATTTAATTAAGTCGCAATGGTAATTCGCTTAATTCGAAATTAAAACGAACCCGAGCCCAAGTGAATTTGCGCGTTGAGATTGTTCGACGTAAATTCGGAATTACAAGTGATGGGACCCACTTGACTTACATCACAAGTTTGACATGTGATGGAAGCTGGTTTTAGCTTGAGTGTAAAACTTGCTTTACTTGTTTTTTACTCAATACAATCGCAACACACTTTGTAATTGTTTATTCATTTTGAATAAGATATACAAAACTTGGATTTGGTAAATGAGATAAGATTTTAGAAATCAAAATTGCACTATTCTTCTTCTCTTTCACTCAAATGCCATGAACCATGTTCTTGGAGGACAACGTTTTCTTTCAAAATATATTCTTGCTATCACATCAAGGAGTGGATCAAGGTGATATGGAAACTCACTCAAGTGTTGGAAACACTCATGAAAGCTTGGAGCTTCCACCGAAACGCATTACATCATTGGAAATTTTTGAAATCTCCTCAACCAATGAATGTGAGTATTCCGTAACTCTCTTGTTAATTCACACACAATCACTCTTGGATGATCTTGTAATGTTCTAGGAACACTTAAATGGTATCAGAGCGATCTGAGTGTGATTTGGAAATCTAGGGTTCTAAACTTTAAATTTGGGATTTTTTTTTTTTGTTGGAAGCAAGAAAGCCTAAATTGATGTTGGGTGAGTTTATATGATGTTGAATTGGATTTGTATATCATTGGATTTGTGATAAATGATTAGATAAAAAAATCTCTTAATTCTTCATGCTTGGCCGAATGTACCCCTAGGTTGCTCATGGTAAATTTTTGAAAATTAGACAATTGGATGTGTTGTTGGCATGATAGAAATTACATGTTGATTTAATTAGATTGAAATCAAATTGAATGATTTTGTATGCCTTTGCCGTGAGCCTTGAAGCATGTTATAAGATTGATTTTGCTTCAATTTGTGTTGGACATGAATTGGAAATGTAGAGCATGATTAATGAATTAATTAATATTTTGGAAGCATTAGATTGATTATGGTAATTACACTTGAATTGAATTAATTTGTAATTGGAATAATGAGTTAATTTAATTTATTGTATTTGGGCTTAATGGACTTGGTTGGGCCAAGTTTGGTTTAGGATGATTGGTTGGATCCAATTGGGCCTAAAATCATTTCCATAAAGTCCAAATATGAAAATTGGGCCTTTAAAAATTTTATTGGGCCTAATGGGCCTAAATTGATTTTTGGCATAGGTGATTCCTAATTGGGCCTTGGCATCTTGGGTTTGACCCATAATTCCAAAACTCATGCCTTAAGAATTAATTGAAAGCCCATTGGACTTTAATTGAATAGTATTGGATACTAATTGGGCCTTTGAGACCCATTAAGATTGGATTTGGAATCCAAGTCTAAAAGACACTATTAAAAGTTAATTATTTAATTTGGAATTAAATATGAATTAGTATTGGATACAATTTAAATTGGATTTAAAATTGTACTTCGATATAATTCAAGAATACTTACTTTGAGTATTTATTCTTAAACGAGTTGGACTCGCGCAAATCAAATCGTTGTTTGAACATTGGATGGTCACTAATCAAAGATTAATTAATTGGATTAGATTGATTGATAACATGTTTTGTGTGAATACTTGGATGTATGTATGAATAATGTATATCGGATGGATATTAGAAGGGTGGGGAAATTTTGGAAATTGTTGTAATAAATTTAGAATTTATTAAATTGGACCTGCGTGTAAGCCTATTAACTCCTTATCTCATTGTATTTCTCTTCTCACCAATTCACCTAAATGTTAATGAGGTTTCTTTAGAAGTATTATGTAATTGGGTAGGAGTATGAATAGTGCTAGCTGGAGAGAGGAAATTGAGATATTTGTTCTAGGAATAATTTGTGTATATCCATCCGCATATCATTATTATTAAATTTTATTTGCGCCTTATTATGCTTTTAAATACATGTTAAAGGGTGTATGATGAGACCTAATTAAAGATAATAAATGGTTGCCAAATCGTGACAAAAACCCTCATTTTATATTAAGCATTTTTCCTTCCATTGAGTGATTCTCTCTCAAGATCCAAGATTGGCATTGGTTTGTTGGCCAAAGTCATGATCTTTGTCCATCGCGGATGTGTTTGAATCATGAAAGCTTTGTTCCATATCGTACGTCTTGGGCAAGTTGTGATTTGTTGGCTAAAGTCAAGGTCATTTCTTTTTCATCGGCCTCGATTACGAAGCTTTCCCACTGTCAATGAGTCACGCTTAACTGGTTTCATTAAGCTTGTTGTGCCAAAGCCAAGGCTTAGTTGATTCAGAGGAAATAGGTTAGGGAATATATCAGATATATTGGCATATTGGATATATGTTTCGGACTTGGAAGTCCACCTACTGGATCTAGGAATTGGATGGGATCCAATTGATCTTAGAGATCTACCTAGTTAAGTTTCATACAATTTATTGGCCTAAGTCAAGGTTGTGTGTTATTTAACGGGATCCTAGCCCACTAGGAAACTAGGTTTCCCGAGTACTCCACTGGGGGTTAGAGGCTCGCCGAAAAATAGTGGGAGGCAAATATTAAATTTGCAATTTCGTTTAGATACTTGCCAATACGTGCTCATTTCATTTTTTCGTCATTAAAAATTTATATATATTAGTTGGACTAATATTCAATTGTTGTTTTAATTAAACAGTTGGACTGTATTCAAACTACTTCAGTTATAGTTGATTATATAATTGGATTATAGTAATCAATATATTTGAATTTAACCAATCAAATAGTAGTTGATTATATAGTTAGACTATAGAAATCATTATATTCGATTGTACCCGAAATCGTTGATTGGATAGTTGGACTATTGGAATCAAGATAACTGAAAGATTAGTGTTTAAAAACATAATCCTGGGTGAAAATCTCTTTAAGCGGCTTCAATTTTCAAATTGGGAATAGAACCTCAGGATAGACCTAGAAGCCGGGAAGTTACTTTGTTTGATAGAGTGAAATCTCGGGCCTGAGTCCAGAGTTGAACAAATAGTGGAGCATGAGCTTTGGAAGACTCATGGTGATGATAACTTTAGTGCTCAATCCGTTATGCTTGCCGCAAAGACTCCTTAATTTCTTCGTCAAAACTAAGGATTAGATCCTTATAGTATGATATTGAAATTGAATGATCTTCATAGACATATTCTTAGATCTTAGAAGTACTAATTGCAATAGAAAACTCTTGGAGAGTTAATGGATATGCTTAAGCAGACAGAGACAGAGCCAGAGCTTGCAAAAGGGCAAGATGCATCTTACTCCTACATCCCAGAAGGTCTAGGCTTGGCCGAAGACTTCTAGAGATGTGAAAAAAGGCAAAGGCAAAATCATCACAGTCTTCTGGGAAGACAAATGACATATCCCAAGATGTCTGCCTAAACTGTGGCAAACGGGGTAACTGGAAGCGTGATTGCCGTATGGACAAGGCAGACATGAAGAAAGTGAAGACGGGCAAGGCTCCGACTTCAGGTATGTTTGTTATAAACATGTCCACTACTGGTTTTAAAATTGGATTTTAGATACTGGATGTGATACATAAATATATGTACTGATGTGCGGGATCTGCTGATTAGCAGGAGACTGACTTCAGATGAGATCAACCTATAAGTTGGAAACGGGACGAGAGTCGATATTTTGGCCATAGAAACCTAAGTTTTGGAACTGCCCTTTGGGCATGTACTTAAATTAGAAAACTGTAACATCCCGCCTTAGCAGCAATGTTACCGGTAGGAGACAGGCTAAAAACCCATCTCCATAAGCCTCTGATTCTAGAAAAATTTCGGCATGATGTATTCGTAACATCATGCAACCTGGCCTATAGCCAGCATCCATTTACAACCTGAAAATAAAATCTCGGCCTCAGGCCGGTATCTCAACATCAATACAATCTAAGGGTCGATCTAATATGTAATGCAGACATATAAACACAATACAATCAGGGCTCCATGCCCGAAAATGCGTATATACAAAAACTTTTACAAACTACACTTTATACAATTCAATTCTCTACACTAGACTTATTAACAACTTGACTCATATTACCCCCAAGACCTGGTGACTGGCTGACTGCAACGCTGCTATCCGGCTCCTCAAGCTCTAATGTCTGTGGTCGACCGATCAGGTCACCAACCTGCAAAACTCAAACACTATTGTGGTGTGAGTCATAATGACTCAGTAAGTAACTATGCTCTTTCCTTAAGCGATAAACACGTAAGTCTGTTTCTTAGTCTTTTAATAATCTAAACTGTTTTTATAATCACACATAATTGCCAGTTCCGAGTGAACTGTAAAACTCTTATCTATGTTCAAACATTACCACTTTGTTACTAATTTCTTTTTCTGAATCATACTCACAATTGCGTCTTGTTTCCTACTTACACTTTACATATCTATAATATAGTCCACCATTCTATCATTCCATTTTTATTAATTAAGTCCTCTTATGTTTCCGCTGCGTTACTCTGATATTTTCCTACTTACACTTTAGTAATCCAGTTTAGGTAATCATTATAACTTCATTTTTCCTTTATTTTGAAATATCATCAAATCGGTCATTATAAAATATTCTTTCTATTAAACGCTTAACATACTATTATCAACCTTGCATACATGTTTGCGTAACCACATTATTATTGCCCCCGTGTTTCACAAAATGCTTCCTCGATGTAAACATACAACGCATACAATCATCAATCAATATGCATAATCTGTATATTATGCTCTACCTTAACTTGCCATGTTTATCCCACTGTAGTCATTCACACACACATATATATATATAAGAAATCATGTTATGATACATTAGTGCTTACAAAATACCCATTCTAGGTAAACTTACGATACATACAAACATCAATTTTATGCACATAGATATAATTCATGCTATTATGCATTAATGCCCATTATATAATTTAAATGATAACCAGAATGTATGACTTATATGCAAGGTTTAAAAATACGGTGCGGCGCCTCGAGGCGGCGGCCATTGAGGCGCGAGGCGGGCCGCCTCGAGGCGGCGAGGCGGGCGCCTCAATGCGGAAATCGGGAAAATAATAAAAAATACATTTATTTCTTCATAATTCATACTATGTTCAAAAAACTATTGATAAGTAATCCAAATTACATTACTTTCTTCATAATACATAGTTTGTTCAAAAAATTATTGATAACTAATCCTTAAACAAGCTATCAGTAGTGTCTAGCGGCATGAAGCTTGGGTCAAAATCTCTGTCATCATCAGATGGGTCATCATCGAAAAAACCTCCTTCACTTGTAGTGTCTTCATCCACTAATTGTGGAGCTTTCCATTTCCCTAACAAATAACATAAAGTCATATTATTTTTAAATTTGATTACATAAGTTGCATTATTTGTACAAGATTAACTTACTTTGGTCTCTGCTCCTTTTTTGTGCAGGTGCTCTACTGCCACTCGGTTGTTCAATGGAAGTATTCTCCACAAAGCTTTCTCCAGCCACCCACTCATCATCAGAAGGCAACTCATCCTCAATCAAAGGATCATCAACCGATTGAAATGAATATTTTTTCATGTATTTTTGCTTCAATCTCATATTGTACATTATGTATACTAATGAGTTCAATTTCTCGGTGGATAATCTATTTCTCTTCTTTGTATGAATCTACAATTTATTTATTCAAATTATCAGAAGTTGAATAAAGTAAGTATTCACAAAACACTAGTTATTATTAGATCATACCATATTAAATGTACTCCAGTTGCGTTCACACCCCGATGATGAGCATGTTAGACTTAAAATCTTTATTGCTAAAGACTGCAGTTGAGGAGTTTCATCGCCGTATGCATCCCACCAGTCAGCTATAATAAAATTTAATAAACACTTATTAAATTCATATAATATCTTATAGTGAATAATAACACAAAATGATAATTCACATACCAGGACTACGACTGAAGACGGTGTGTTTAGCATTACTGATGCCAAATAATCCTTTCTTATTTTTAAAAATGTCCGATTGTACATCTGCAGCATATTGATCATCAGGATTGGGCAATAGTTTGGCCATGCAATGTATAAACCCATGCCTAATCTCTGGATGCTTGGAAGGAGGATTATCTGCATATTGTATATGAGGATTCAACAAATAAGCAGCCGCATGCAATTGGCGGTGCAACTGAGATTCCCACCTATCATCAATTATTTTCCATATCTCCTTGTATGCACCAGTCTCATTTCCCAAATTTTTTGCTATCTCCTCTTTTGCCCTATCCATCGCACCATATAAAAATCCCATACAAGGAAATTTTTCTCCATCTGTCATCCTCAACACATTAACTAGAGGTTTGGTTGTTTTCAAAGCATAAGCAACACAACTCCAAAATCTATCACTCAATATTATTTTTGAGACATCTTTCCCTTCTGACTTCTTTGAGAAAGTAACGGCATCCCAATCTTTTGAAGTAAACATTTGTCGCAAGGGTTGCTTCAAACCACACATACTTTCTAATGTTAAGTATGCAGTTGCAAACCTTGTCGGAGCAGGGCGAACTAAATCTTCTGTGTGAAACTTCTCATTAAAGCCAACATCACTCCATGATTATAAATGAAATTAGTAACCTGTTAAATGACATCAACAATTACGAATTTATGATTTGAACAAAAAATATAATTAAGCAAAATATGTAAGTTACCTTTTTTGCTTTTAACAAAGCATTTTTATGTTGTGGTAGCTTTCCAATATCTTCAAGCATTAAATCAATACAGTGCGCCGCACACGGTGTCCACCACAATCGTTTCCTCTTTTCCATTAAAAGTTCACCCGCTTTCTTATAATTGGATGCATTATCTGTAATCACTTGAATCACAATGTCTTCACCTACTTCTTCGACAACATCATCAAGCATTTTGAACAATAAATTTGCATCCTTCACTACATCACTAACATCCACAGATTTAAGAAAAATAGTCCCAAACGGATTGTTCACAAGGAAGTTTACCAATTGTCTTCCTCTCATATCCTTCCACCCATCTGACATAATGCTCACCCCTGTTTGGCTCCATGTTTTTTTTACTTCATCAACAACTTCTCTTGTATTGTCTAACTCCTTTTTAAGTATGGTTGTTGATAAATCATGTGCTGTCGGTGGTTTTAGTCCACGGCCAAAATTTCCAATTGATCGCACCATTTTCACAAAGGATGGACTATTGGCAACATTAAAAGCAATGCCATTCTCATAAAAAAACCTACCAATATCTTGTATTGTTTGATCACGGAGATCTTGAACACTTCCTTGTGAGGGACGCCCCGGATTGTCTGCCAATTCTCCCTCTTCAATATTCACCACAAATCTATCCATTGGCCCTCTAATTGTTCTCTGGGATATAGTGTTTGAACTACCTCCAGAAGTACGGTGTAGGGAGACACCATCATCAATCCGTTCTTCTCGGTAAAGTTGTGCAACCTTTTTTGTATCCTGTTTTTTCTTCATAAACTCATTGATCTCGGATTGCACTTCTGGAGGAACCAGTGTACATGAAGCGACATTACCCTTAATACATGCAAGATGCTCTTTCATTCTGTATACACCCCCTTTAATTGTCCTATTACAAAAATGACATTGAATATACTTATATCCCCCATTTCCATCTTCCACATTAATTTCATGGCCGTACTTCCAGGCCGGGTCTGTTCGACTCGACATTTCACTGTGAAACAATTACAAACAAATGAAACAGTACAATTACATGCTTTCACCAATTACATGCTTATATGATAACAATTACGGATTAACAGTGAGCCTGTGAATTAAATTCTGTTAATCAAATTCAATTTCAATTTTCAATTTCAATCTTCAAATTCTGTGAATCAATACACACAATCATCAACACGCAAGCCTGAGACGAAATTCTGAGAATCATATATGATAACAATTACGAATTAACAATTTCACTGTTAATCAAATTCTGTGACTTGTTCACAAGGAATTAGGTTGTGCTGTGATGTTGTGAATCAAATTCTGTTAATCAAATTCAAATTCAATTTTCAATTTCAATTTTCAAATTCTGTGAATCATTACACACAATCATCAACAAGCAAGCCTGAGACGAAATTCTATGAATCATACCCGTAACTGAAGACGCAAGCCCGAGAAGCTGAGAATGGCCGAGAACTGAGAATGGCCGAGAACTGAGAATAGCCGAGAATGGCCGAGACTGAGAACGCCGAGAAACTGAGACTGAGAACGACAAAGATTGGCCGGGAAGTTGATCGTCGACACGCCGAGAACAGAGACTGAGAACGACGAAGATTGGCCGGGAAGTTGATCGTCGACACGCCGAGAACAGAGACTGAGAACGACGATACGAAGACTGGCGGAGAAGCTGAAGAAGCGAAGGAAACCGAGAAGTTGAAGACTGAGAAGGAAACCGAGAACTGAGAATAAGAAATCGATAGTTTTAGGGTTTTTTTTTTAATTTATACAGAACCCAAAACGACGACGTTTTGGCACCACCAAAACGTCGTCGTTTTAATGAGAAAAAAAAAATAAAAAAAAAGGAGTCAAAGCGTGAGGCGGCCGCCTCATGCCGCCTCACGCCGCGTCTGAGCGAGGCGGCATGAGGCGGCCGCCTCAGCGGCCAAAGGCGGAAAATTTCAAATTGCCGTTTTAGGCGGCCACCTCGGTGCGGCAACTCCGCGAGGCGGTGCGAGGCGGCCGCCTCGAAATGTTTTTTAAAACATTGCTTATATGCATGATTTAAAAACTAAACTCTACTCTAACATGTCATGCTTCTATAATGCTTGAAAATCCTATTCTGAAATATTCTTTTCTGAAAAATCATTTCTGAAAACTTTTTGCTGAAACTCTATTTTTACTTTTTCTTTCCAGAAAATCTCTTTGAAAACTGTATTTGTTTACTGAAATCTGTATCTTAGTTAGAAAACTGTTTTCTGAAAATCTGAAATCTCAAAACTCTTTTCTGAAAAACTGATATCTGAAATCTGAAATCCTTTTTCTGAAAACCAAATCTTCGCCCGAAGGCGCATCTCCGCCCGAAGGCGCATCTCCGCCCGTAGGCGCATCTCCGCCCGAAGGCGCATCTCCGCCCGTAGGCGCATCTCCGCCCGTAGGCGCATCTCCGCCCGTAGGCGCATCTCCGCCCAGGAATGTACCATCTGAGCGCTGAGGATCTAGGAGCATCCCCCCAGACCTCCACATGTGCACATGTGTCTAAATCCGTCAATTCCAATTAGTGTACAGCTGGGATGGGTCAAATCCCAAATCCCGAATCCATATGATATCCGTCAATTCCAACTGAATCTCAAGTTACATACTGGGGTGAGTTTTTCCCTCATGCCCCGAAAATCATAAAATCAAATTCTGAAAACATTTTTGTTTCTTCTGAAAACCTTTGATTTATACTTATGCACTTATGCACATATATTTCGGAAATGCTTACATACAGTTTCATGCCCATGCTTGTGCATTCTCAGATATGCACATTCTCAAATATATTCTAGTGTATCCATATACTATTTATTCTTATGCAATTATACATCATTGCTTTCAACACACATGACCAACACAATCATCTCAACATTCTTATATGCTCATACTATCATTAGTACACTTTACATGCATCATACATATTCTATACACATTTATTTACATCACTATCTTGCAATTTCCTAAATTCCTTTCTTGATTTCCTGTTCTAATATCAATTTAATCTTCAAATTAATACACCTACCATCACATACTCATACAACCAATATAAATAAATGGATAACTGATATATATATATATATATATACATATATATATATATATATATATATATAGTTTACTTATTCATTCACTTACTTTATCCATCAGTATATATGTTCAATATAAGTTTTCAATATCATTACTAAATTGAACTTTAGAAAACAACAATACCTATAGAAACTGGATACCAGTTAGCACTTTATGCACTTCACATTTGATCCATGTTTTAATGACTTAATCTTGTTAGCCGAGGCTAGTTACATTATCATTCTTTCGTTCATTCTTATCATACTAATGCTTCTTTATGCATCATATGCTTTTACTACTACACTGATACATGCATACACTCATAAATTAATAACCTTCAATTTATTTTCATGTTGCAGGGGCTAAATAGGTTCTGCTATGCTAAGTCAGACCCGGACTGACTGTTTCAGGAGCTGGAATTTCCTTCTGATCAGGTCCTGACTTAGTTTCATAACCATCAGGGGCAGGTCGGATGTATGAGGCAGGGTCTGATCCGGTTTGACAATTTCAGGGGCTGACCGAGCCTCACTGGACAGGATCTGACTTTCTAGGTTCTGACTCGGTGTCATTGCAGGGCCTGATTTCTGAAACTACTCTATAAGTAAGGGCTCATCCGAAGCCAACTATAAAGTTAATTTCATGTGCTCATGTCTGAGGGTCTGCTCAAAGGCTGTTCTAAGGCTGAATTAAGGTCTGTTATCATACTCAAGGCCCCTAACCAGGGTCTGACGTCAAAGGCTATAATCAGAATTTGGTTTCTAGTTCAGGATGCACACAACAAATTCATACTCACTACTGATGTATCACACTACTAAGGCTTGTTTCAGCAACTACTTATACTTACAAACATTATTAAATCAGGCTAACACACTGATTTCATTCCCATGTCCAGTAACCACAAGTTTATACTCAAACTAAATACATAGCCATTACTAAAACTTGCATCTAAGGACATTAATTCAATAATTCCATATCCAGGTTCTGTGCCTACACATATACCTTTACTGCAATTTCAACCAATCTCTACTGCTACTATCATCTTCATTACTACTGATGTCATTTCTATTTCTACTACCCTCATTACTTCTATTAGACTATTACTACTGTTATACGCATACTCATACACACATTTCCAGAATTTCATTCTAAATCATTTCCATATTTCAATAACTCATGTAACCCATTCATAAACACTTATACGAAAATCCAGATTCTAGGGTTCGACCAATTTTTTTCCAAATCGTACCATTTTTTAAATCCGGTTAATTTCTTTCAATGTTCAAGGCTAAAATCAGTTTCTTGTTTACTTAATATACCCATCATCATCATTCTTGAGTCAATTTGGAAATTTACCATAAAACCCAAATTTATCCAATTCAATAAAAATTTAAGAAATCAGTCATAGTGTACTTACTTGATTTCCATATATCCATAGATCAGAGGAACCCCCCAAGAACTGAGATTGAAACTCTAAACTTCCCTATCACTTATCTTCTTCCTCTGCATCTTACGCTCCCTGCCTGTTTCTGCCTCCAGTCTCTGCTCAGCCTTTGCTCGGTGGTCCAGACGTCGTGAGCTCACCGGAGTTCCTCCTCCCTCCTGGTCTCTCTCTCTCTCGGTCTCTCTCTACCTCTCTCTCGTTTTATGCCCTATTTCTTTCTCTCCATCGTTGCTCTGTTCTCCCGTGACTCTGTGTGTGTCCAGAACGTGCTGTGTGTGTGTTAACTAATTAATTGTGTGCGTGAGTTTCTTATTTCTTTCTTTTTCCCTTTTACACGTGTGGGCTATATATATATATATATATATATATATATATATAATTAATGTGTGTTGTGTGTCTAGAATTTTCTAATTAAATGTTGTGTAAAATATCTAGGGTTTATTTATTTAATTTGTTAAATTCCAAGTTTAACCTTTCTAGTTAATTCTACATTATTCTTCATCTTTTCTCTTATAATAATTCCCATTACTTCGTAAAAATAATCCTCGCGTTCTCACGCGAGAAATTAAAATTCACGCTAATATTTTAAAATCACCCGGGATGTTACAGAAACTGTTATAATGTATCTAATTTGACTAGGAACATTATCTCTGTATCTAGTTTAACTCGTTACGGGTATACCTTTATATTCTAGAACATTAAGTGTTTTGTTTATAAAGTTGATATTAAGATAAGCACATTAGATGTGAATAATAGTATTTATATTTAGAAAATAAATGAATCTCAAACATATAATATGACAAACAAAAGCTCAAACTGAATAAATCTGTTGAGACTTAAAAGTGGCATTGTTGTCTGGGACACATTAACAAGATTCGTATATCCACACTTTCGAAGAGTGGATACTAGGACGAATTTGATTCTAATTCAAATGATGTCTATGAATCTAGTTCATTAGGCAAAGTGCCTAGAACACCTTTTACTAGGTAAAAGTGCAAGTGCCACCGGTCTGTTAGCCCTCGTTCATAGTGACGTAAGTGGGCCCATGTCTAGCTAGGCTAGTGTTCGGTTCTAATGAACAAACCAAGATCATATTAAGCATGAAAGATGTGTAAATACGCAAAGAAGTAGCGGAAATACTTACATTGAACGAATTGGAAGTAAATGTAGAGTTCAAAACTTTCATATTTTGAAGTTGCTCCAAGCTCCTCCAAAGTTGTATGTTGAAGCTCCAAGCTTGAAGTTTGAGATTCCAAACTCTAGGGAATGTTTCCCTATCACCTTTGTATGATCCTTTGAGTGTTAGCTCTATGAAAATTTTGCAACAAAATCTTCCTATTGCTCTTTCTAGTTCTCGGCAAAATGGAGAAGAAAATGAGAGGAAGAGACTCACGGTTTTGTGTGTGTTGAGAGAGTTTGGCCCACTGCATCTTTTGTGACTCTTTATGACGTAGACTGTCTAACGTCATAATTAGTCTCAAAACTAATATGACCCTAATGGTTGCAGACTGTATTCTCCATGAATTAGAAACTCTTTCTTAATATCTCAAGATCACAAAGAACGTGTTTCAAGATCCATCCTATGGTCTATAGGATATCAAAATAACTCGTAACAATTTACGATTAAATCGACATCGTTGATCGCACATAATAAAGTATTCATTATTTCATCATCAAATGATACATAACATTGATTAGACATTCTAATCAATATTTCTTTCGAAAAAGGTATCATCCTTTACGAAAGATGAATACTATGTATAAGACATAGAATAATTGTCGAACAGTTATACTAACTGTCATACAGATAGTCTTATTATGTCCTTTATTAGATCATATCTAATGCACGACTAATAGGAGTATCTCACAAGTCTTTTAGTTTCATATCTTATATAAAACTTTATATCAAATATAACAAAGACTACTCCCACTGTTATCACGGAGTAAAGAAGACTTAGGTAAATCTTTTACCTTACAAACATCTCATTATTACAATAATAATGATAATGTTGTTAGGATATATAACACTAGAAAGTAATTTGTGCGCTCCCACTAACCCTTTTATCACATATGTATTCTATATACTTTGACAAGATCAGACAATCTGACGATTTCAAAAATAGAGAACACATATGGCCGAGCATTCTACTTGTTAGGCCGGATATGTGTTGTGTTTCTAATTTTACAAAAGGATTCAATCTTTCATTCTTAGCCCCACTTTCATTATTGATGATTTTCTTAACAAAAGAGTTTCTTAAAAAGGAGACCAAAACAAACAAACATGGTACTTTTGAACGACTTTTGGAACAACTTTCTTTCTTTGGAAGGTTTAAACAAAACACCAAAAACACATAACCTGTTTTCCAACTCTAGCAATAGATCTAGCAACTAACCTAGTCTTTCATAGGTAGTCTCAGAGCCAACTTACGCTTAAGATACGACGTGAGGACCAAAAATACTTTAACTTCGAATATATTTTTTCCAAATTATTGACGTTGCATCCAGCCGGACAAGCATTGGTCACACAGAAAATCCGGCTACTGGATTGGCTATATTCGACCGTTGTGTTTTGTGGTATATAGGATGGAAACTCGAATGTAAATTTCATAGTTGATTATGAATGGACGGTAGTATAGTTTGCACTCATGATATAACTCCACATTCCATACAAAAATGAACGTGTATGGTTGTATATATTTATTGTTTCTATTTTTCTTAATGGCTTATTTACTACTTTGCTTTACTACTTTACTGTTGATCCAACTATTACTAATGATATCACGACTATAATATGGATGATTCTGTGTTTCTGGCCTTTATGTTTTGCGTAGCAAATCTGACCAAACATCCATCATGTCCGGCTAGAAATAATAATATATATACGATAAAAAACTTTTGTCTTGCCCGACTTCTTCGAAGCCAGGTCGGAAATATATATTTAATATGTATTTTATTATTGCTTTTGTAATTTCTGCACATCTTGTAATTCTTTAAATTATTACGCTATGTGTGATATAAACTGCTCATGTGTGTGGTTGCATTATATGACTTGCTGATCCTCTTTCGAACCTTGATATAATACTATCATTTGTAAGGGTAGACCTTGCGAGGGGTGTAGTGCGACCTTAACTCATTCCCATTATCTTATACTCTGTGGCAACTCTATTTTTCTCCGATTAGTTCCCTCTTGGGACTATCCGTACTCTCTATGAGCCGCGAGCTCAACAGCGTCATGGCCGCCGATGTCATAGGCATATCATTAAACCTCACATCGCTCCTATAGGGTAACAAATTTGAAAGAAATGACCTAGTTTATGATTATTTAGAATTTCAAAACACACAAATTCAGTTAAGTCATCGATATCGCAATAAAATGGTTTTCAAAACACTTTTTTTTTTATGTTCCCATTATAAAATACGAATTTTTTCAGCATTTTAAAAATAACGGTTGTGATTAAATTGACAATCTCTGGAGAAAAATCAGAAAAATTTGAAATTGGGATCAAACTCAAATTTAAGGTTTTTCAATTTTGATAAAACTAATACAAACTAATGAAGGGTAATCGCTCTAAATGTGCCGTAATATGATTTAAAACAACAAATTTAAGCAGAAACAACAAAATCATGCAAATCTAAGCAAATAGAAAACCCAGGGTTCTAAGAGAGGAAAATGAAAATCCTACGAATTAAAGAGTAAACATGAGTTATAATGAGCAAAAAAGGAGATACAGATGCAGGAGATTACCTTAGAAGTTTATGCTTCAATAATTGGAGAGGAAAATAAGAAGGTTGGAGTAATTTTGAGATGAAAGCGACTGACGAGATGCATTATGGGTTTTAAAATACTGAGACCGATATAATGACTGGTATATCGGTCTCCGAAGGTTTGTAAAAGTTAAATCTGATCCCATTTTGACAAATATAGCCTCAAATTCAATTTTTGAGCAATTTTAATGATTCACACAAGTTATAAATTAAATTAATATGATCCATTAACGCTCAAAATAAACAACTAACATCAAATGAAGAAAATCATGCATAATATCACTCAATACACATAAATAGGCAATCAAAAATATATTTTATTCATTTAAAGCAATTGTGAGTTCCATTTTTATTGGCATGTGTCCGTGACAAAATAAGTTCAATTGAGTTGTAATATGTCGTGAAGATCTTTGTGCAATTGGACTGGTTTGGCTGCTGTGCATCAGACATACGTTCGTGGTGTGTTCGTTGCAGTGTCGAACGATTGGCCTTAGTGCTGCGTTCGTTTGTGGGTTCGAACGTGTGGCGTTAGTGGCACGTTCTCTATTGGGTTCGAACGAGAGCATTCCAGAGAGCAAACGTTCGAAGCACGTTCTTGTGGGGTTCGAACGAGATCATTCCAGAGAGCATCCGTTCGTTGTGCGTTCGATTGACGTTCGAACGAGTCTTCACAGAAAGGGCGCGTTCGTGTAGCGTTCTAGTAAGCGTTCGAACGCGACTGCGATCTGGACGCGTTTTTAGCCTGCAAAACCCTAGGTTTTCACCCTACCTATAAATATAACACTTAGCCGCCATTCCCCATCAGTTGATAGAGCTGAAACACTTTTCCCTTGAGCCTAAATCTCACAAAGCTTTCAACTCTCTTTGATTCCACCATTGAAGACTTCATCATCCTCTTGTCTTCTCTATTAATGGTGAGAATCATTCTTTGATAAACCTTCAACACAACATAACCCAAAATCCCTAATCCTTTAGAGTTCTATAGGAGGAGTTTTGGTAGTCGGAGTTCCGGCGTTCAGAGGTGATACAATCTACTCAGAGACTTCAGAGGTTCTGAAGAAACCGTGGGTCGCGGGCTTGAGGAGTTGCCTTGAGTTCTTGCAGTATTGAGGTTCTTGAGTCGGTGGAGTTGCCACCATAGGTCTTGACCATCGCTGTAAGCTTTTCTCTATATAGTGGATTCGGGTGGTAGCCTATACCCGGAGTGGTTTTTTACTCGGAAGAGTTTTCCACTTCGTCACCAAAATCATTGTGTTGAATTTTGTGTGATTGATTATATTTGCTGCTTTAATTATTGTTATTGTTTTTACATTTGCAGCTTATTATTTTAGTTGGTTGATTTGTTAAATTGCCTGTTGCAATTCCATAGTAGCAGTAACAGGACTTGTCCTGCTTATTGTCTGTAATTCCGCATAGGGTCAGAACTTAGGATAACCCCGGATTTTCAATTGGTATCAGAGCCTGAACTCGATCCTTGACCCATTAGCTATGGAGCGTAGTCAACCCTTAAATTGTCCACCATTTTTTGATGGCACGGAATATTTGCATTGGAAGGTTCGCATGAGAGCTTTCCTTAAGTCCTTAGATGAGAGGGTCTGGATGTCTGTTGAATACGGGTGGAAACCTCCCGTTGTTACTGTTGATGGGGTCACTTCCCCTAAAGACAAATTGACCTGGACCAAGGACGAATTTGATGCTAGCAATAGGAACAGCAAAGCTGTTAATGCCATACATGGTGCTGTCTGTTCTGCTGAGTTTAGGAGAATCTCAATGTGTGAGATAGCCAAGATGCTTGGGACATCCTGCAGACTGTGCATGAGGGCACATTGTCTGTTAAAAATAATAGACTCCAGGATTTAGCCACTAGGTTTGAGGTCGCCAAAATGAAAGATGATGAGACCTTTGATGATTTTATGCTGAGATTAACGATATCGTTAACTCTAGTTTTAACCTAGGTGAGACTATACCTACGAATAGGATAGTTAGGAAAATCCTGAGATCCCTACCTGATAAGTTCCTACCCAAAATCACCGCCATCGAGGAAAGCAATGACCTCGATCAGCTTAATTTAGATGAACTTGTAGGAAAGCTGCAGGTTTATGAGAAAAAGCTTCCTGGTTTTAGAGAGCCAAAAACGTTTGCGATGAAAATCGCTAAGGAAGTTGTGCATGATCGTCTGGTGATGGTGATACCATCACGGATCGTGACTTGGCCTTGTTTGCAAAGAAGTTTAAGAAATTTCTTAAACTTAAGAAGAGTGGCCATAGCAATAATAGGGATATGGAGGATATGCCTAAAGAGAATAGGCATATCATGAGTGAGTCTAGAGAGGATAGGATAGTAGATCCCGTGGTGCCCAGTGCTATGAATGTGAAGGATATGGGCACGTTAGATCTGAGTGTCCCACATACCTTAGGGCTAAAGGCAAGAAAGCCATGGCAGCATCCCTTAGTGATTCTGAAGGTGATGACTCCTAAAGGCAATCATATTGCTTTTACTGCTAGTGTGACTGATGAGAGAGAGATTGTTTTTAATGATACTGATTCTGAAGTCTCTCTTGATGAGTCTGTAGATGAGGAAAGTCTTCAGTAGCTTATGTTGAACTGTTTAATGAGAGTTTAGCTATTAAGAAGACTAATATAGAGGTCAGTCAAAGGCTGAAAACTGTTGAGCTAGAAAAGAATGAAGCTCAAGCTAAATTTGAGCAAAGCCTTTTGATGGTTGATGATCTAGAGGAGAGGAACAAAAGCCTAGTTAAAAGAGTCCAAATATTAGAGACCGAACTTGAAAATGCTAGAACCCAATTGTCCGCATTTTCTAGTGGAAATAAAAAGGTGGACCGTATGTTAGGTATTTCCTGAGCCTAACTTCAATAAGGCTTCTTCTTCCAAAGCTGTGCCTGTTGCAGCTAAACGTGACTCAGGTAAGAAACCTGTTGAGTGTAGTCATGTTATTCCTCCCTTATTCCTCGTCCTGTGACCCAACCTCGATCTAGAGGTGTTGTGGGTAAACCTCACTCTCGTCCGAGGTTTGTGCCTGTGTGCCACCACTGTGGCAAAACTGGACATATTAGGCCTAAGTGCTTCATGTTGCACAAGCAACAAAAAGGCCTAAGAGTGTGTCCGCCTAGATTTGATTCTTCAAATCTAGCTTCTCAAGTTTCTGCACTAACTAAACAGCACAATTTCTTAGTGAGAAACTTTCTTTGTTGACTAGGAATTCTCAAGTGGATGAGGTTCCTAGAAATGTTTGGGTGAGGAAGCACATAATTTTCCCATCTACTTCTGCGTGTCCTGATGGACATGATGAGAGTGCACTTCGGTGTAACTCTGGTTAAAAGATGCGTTTTTATTTTCCCATTGCATGTGTGTGTGCGTGTGTTTTTGTTTTTATGTTTTTCACGTTTGTTTTGTTTTCACAGCATATGGGTGTGTGTGTGTCTTGTTTTTGTTATATATCCCTTGGTATATATGATGGAAACCCGGACATAAATTTCATAGCCGATTCCGAATGGACGGTAGTATGATCTGCACTCGGGGATACAACTCCACGTATCATTGGATTGTTTTGCAAGCTGTTTTGTGTCTTTATTTTTTTTTGTGCTTTAATCTGAAAAAAATTAAAAAAAAAATTTATATATTTTGAAAAGACCAAAATATTTTTATGGCTTGTTAGAGCATGAATAGCATGTGCTTGTGATCCTGGTATGTAGGATATATGATTATGCATGTATGATATGCTGTTATTTTTTCTGATGCTCTATATACATGAGTGTGTGTGATAAAAAACCTTTGTATATCCTGTGTTTGCACTTTCACATACACATTTTTATTTTGTCAAGGCTTGGTCGCATGTATGAGTTTTTGGAATGGCAATCTAATCTCTTCCATGCTTTGTTTGCTTAATAGTGTGACCTTTGACTAGATGACCTTGCTATCCCCTTGTAAAAGTAAAAGAAATATATTTAAAAGAAAAATGAGACTCAAGTGCAAAAGAGCCAAAATGGCCAAATTCAAAAGATAAGGGCAAAAACCCTTCACTCGAAAGAGTTATCAAATATGAGCTCATGATATTTCTGGGGTAAATATTATAGCATGACAACCAATGTTGTATTTTCAGGTCCTAGTGGTGCTGGGTTTGAACACCTATTTTGTGGACTTGGTTTGTTTAGAGATGGATTTCTTAGGCTGTGTCCAGCTCATAAAATAAGGTCTTAAGCCTTGATTTGTTATGCACTTTATTTTTCCACGCAAGTGCTTTATATGCTTTGGTGTTTATGTCATATGCATAAGTGTTGTATTTAGCCTCTTTTAAAATGATGCATTTGTTTCATGTCATAAACAGCTGAATACTGACTGGGTATCATTGTATCAGCTTGATTGAAATGTTGTTTCAGTCAGTTTTTGACAGGATTTTTATTTATCTCAGTATGTGCTTGTGTGTGCTTCATGTTATTGCATACCAATTTTTTCTTTCCTGTGCACTTTTTCTGAGTTGTGGTTTACTTCCCGTATGTGATTTTGCTAACTGTTTGTACCTGTTAGTGAGGGGGAGTAATTCATGTTTGTTTATGCTCTTGCATGTGTTTTCTCCTGTTCTCCTGTTATTTTTCCTGTTTCTTTTATCCTTTGTCATTTCGTGACAAAAAGGGGAGAGTAATATATTAAGGGGGAGAGCTTTAATATATAGGAGAGAGCGTAGAATATCCTTTAGATATCTCCGTTTTAAGGGGAGTTAAGATTAAGGGGGAGAAGGATTTCTATTTGTACATGCATGAGATTTTTACCTGCTTTATGTTTACTTGATATCCCAATGCTTTTCACGGTATATTGTTGTTTGTGGATGTTTCAGGTAGCAGGTATGTTGCTGAGGTGGCATTACTTCTAGACTACTTTGTTAGGTGTTAGATCGAGTCCATTTGTAATAAGTCATTGTTTTGATGGTTGACAGTTGACTATTTGTTTTTTTGGGTCTATTACCGTAGTCTTTGTATTAGGTAGTTTTGTCACGGAATGCCAAAGGGGGAGATTGTGAGTTCCATTTTTATTGGCATGTGTCCGTGACAAAATAAGTTCAATTGAGTTGTAATATGTCGTGAAGATCTTTGTGCAATTGGACTGGGTTTTGGCTGCTGTGCATCAGACATACGTTCGTGGTGCGTTCGTTGCAGTGTTCGAACGATTGGCGTTAGTGCTGCGTTCGTTTGTGGGTTCGAACATGTGGCGTTAGTGGCACGTTCTCTATTGGGTTCGAACGAGAGCATTCCAGAGAGCAAACGTTCGAAGCACGTTCTTGTGGGGTTCGAAAGAGATCATTCCAGAGAGCATCCGTTCGTTGTGCGTTCGATTGACGTTCGAACGAGTCTTCACAGAAAGGGCGCGTTCGTGTAGCGTTCTAGTAAGCGTTCGAACGCGACTGCGATCTGGACGCGTTTTTAGCCTGCAAAACCCTAGGTTTTCACCCTACCTATAAATATAACACTTAGCCGCCATTCCCCATCAGTTGATAGAGCTGAAACACTTTTCCCTTGAGCCTAAATCTCACAAAGCTTTCAACTCTCTTTGATTCCACCATTGAAGACTTCATCATCCTCTTGTCTTCTCTATTAATGGTGAGAATCATTCTTTGATAAACCTTCAACACAACATAACCCAAAATCCCTAATCCTTTAGAGTTCTATAGGAGGAGTTTTGGTAGTCGGAGTTCCGGCGTTCAGAGGTGATACAATCTACTCAGAGACTTCAGAGGTTCTGAAGAAAACCGTGGGTCGCGCGGGCTTGAGGAGTTTCCTTGAGTTCTTGCAGTATTGAGGTTCTTGAGTCGGTGGAGTTGCCACCATAGGTCTTGACCATCGCTGTAAGCTTTTCTCTATATAGTGGATTCGGGTGGTAGCCTATACCCGGAGTGGTTTTTTTACTCGGAAGAGTTTTCCACTTCGTCACCAAAATCATTGTGTTGAATTTTGTTTGTGATTGATTATATTTGCTGCTTTAATTATTGTTATTGTTTTTACATTTGCAGCTTATTATTTTAGTTGGTTGATTTGTTAAATTGCCTGTTGCAATTCCATAGTAGCAGTAACATGACTTGTCCTGCTTATTGTCTGTAATTCCGCATAGGGTCAGAACTTAGGATAACCCCGGATTTTCAGCAATAATGCCTAATTTCTTTCTAATTCTTGTGAAACCTACTTCTAGAATGGGTTTTGTAAAAATATCTGCCAATTGGTGATTGTTTATGATAAACTCAAGAATAACCATCCCCACTACTAACATGATCTCTAAGGAAGTGATGTCTTATATAAAATATTTGGCCCCAAGGTCAAGAATAGAGTTCTTGGACAAATTGATGACACTTGTGTTGTCACATAAAATGGGACATTCTCAATAATAATATAATAGTATTTAAGTGTATGTTGCATCCAAAGCTTTTGGGCGCAACATCTACCTGCCACAATGTAATAGGCTTTGATAGTAGAAAGGGAAACACTATTTGTTTCGTACTAAACCATGAGACTATGCAATTTCTTAGAATATGATAAGTACCACATGTATTCTTTCTATCCAATCTATAATCGCCAAAGTCGGCATCGATATAGCTAACCAAGTCGAAAACCATACCTTTTGGGTACCAAAGTCCCAAATTAATTATTCCTCAGAAATATCTAAAAATTCATTTTACCACATAAATATGAGTTTCACGAGGACTGGATTGAAATCTAGCACACATACAAACATTAAACACAATATCAGGTTCACTAGCTGTTAAATAAAGTAAAGATTCAATCATATCTCGATATCGTTTAATGTCTACGGGTTTACCTTCCTCGTTATTGTTAAGCTTCAAGGTTGAACTTTTGGGTGTTGAGTGATGCTTGCTTGATTCCATCCCAAATTTATTCAAGAGCTATTTGTCATATTTGGCTTGATTGATGAGCACTCCATCTTTTCTTTGATCAATTTTTAGTCCTGGGAAGAACTTGAGCTCTCCCATCATGCTCATCTCGAACTCACTACTCATACAATTAGAAAATTCCTATCACAATAAGGGGTTAGTAGCACCAAAGTTAATATCATCCATATAAATTTGAACTACTAACATGGCAACATGTTTATACTTAATGAATAGTGTGGTATCAACTTTACACATGAGAAAGCCATTTTCTAAGAGAAAAGAGCTAAGCCTATCATACCATACTGTAGGAGCTTGCTTAAATCTATAAAGTGCTTTGGTTAAATTGTACACATGATTAGATAAATCAACATTTTCAAAATCGGGAGGTTGTTCAACATAAAGGTCCTCTATAATGCATTCATTAAGAAAGTAATTTTCATATCTATTTGATAAAGTATAAAATATTTATGACAAACAAAAGTCAAAAGGATAGCGCATTGCTTCAAGTCTAGCTATGGGAGCAATGGTTTCAGCATAATTTATTCATTCTTCTTGGTTGTAGCTTTGAGCCACTAATTTAGCTTTATTTCTCAAAACCAATCTCGACTCATCAAGTTTGTTTCTAAAAACCCATTTTGTTCCAATAACATATTAATGAGTAGGTCTAGGAACTAGATGTCACACTTTATTTCTCTCAAATTGTTTTAATTCTTCTTATATAGCCATAATCCATTAATCATTTTTTTCGGCTTCAATGAAGCTTTTAAGTTCAACTTGAGAAATGAATGTCAAATGATTACAATGTGTGCCTAGTGATAATTTTCTTGAATGGATTTTCTATAATTAATTCCCTATGATGAGACCTAATGGCTCTAGCATATTTAATTTCCTTAGGAAGAGATGGAGAGTTATCACCTTGATTTTATTGAAGAGATTCTTCATTACCTTCATGTAATGCTTGGTCCTCAACTTGCAAGTGTTTATTGGGATCATCTAAGTGTAGTTCATTCATTTGCTTTCCCAAGTGATCATCATCTTCATCATCTCTCATATTAAGAACTTTGTTACTAGATGAAAAGTTGTTAGATTTATCGAAATTCACATGCATGGACTCTTCAACTATCATAATTCTTTTACTATAAACTATATATCCTTTGCTAGAAGAATAATATCATAGAAAAATTCCAATGTCAGATTTAGAATCAAATTTTCCAAGGTTATCATTTGTTCAAATTAAAGCATTTGCAACCAAAAACTTTAAAAAATAAAATATTAAATTTTCTACCTTTCTATAACTCATATGGAGTTTTGTCAAGGCCTTATCTCACTATCACTCTATTGATCATGAAAGATACAATATTAACTCCTTCGGCCGAAAAGTACTTTGGTAAATGATGTTCATTGAGCATTGTCCTAGATATTTCTTGTAAGGATATATTTTTGCGCTCAACAATCCCATTTTGTTGAGGTGTTATAGCACAAGAAAATTGATGCTTTATGTCATGCTTTATGCAGACATCTTACAAAAATTGATTTTCAAATTCTCCCTCATGATCACTTCTTATGCAAATAATAATGAAATAATTTTCTTTTTGAACTTGTTTGCAAAACTTTATGAATGATTTGAAAGTATCATTTTTATAAGTTAAAAAGAAAACCTATGTAAATCTAGAGTAATCATCAACTATTATAAATCATAGTTTTTGCCGCCCAAACTTGTAGTTCTAGATGGTCCAAATAAATCCACATGCAATAGTTCTATGGGTTTCTGAGTGGAAAAATCATTTTTAACTTTGAAAGAATTCTTATATTGTTTTCTAAGTTCAAAATTTTTACAAATTTGATCTTTCATAAATTTTAATTTTGGAAGTCATTTTACTAAAATCCTTCTTGAAAATTTTGGAAATCAATTTCATGTGTGCATGACATAATCTTCTATGCCAAAGCCAAGTATTGGCCTCTAATGCACTTAAATATTTTTCATGATGCATGTCATGTTCAATGTCAAATAAATAAACATTTTGATTTACATGACCTATAAATAATATATCATGTTATTAACTATCGACAATCCTACATATAGATGCATCAAATTCAATCTTATATCCTTTATCAAATAATTAAGTATTACTTAGAAAATTATGCTTAAGACTAACAACCAATAAATATTTTCAATCAATGTGGTGAAAACGATACCAATGTTTCCATATCCAAGGATTTCACCTTTACCGTTGTCACCAAATGTAAGGGATTTTTTCATTGACATTTTAGAACCTTTAGTGACCACTTTGTATGATTGCACATCAACGGGAAGGAAGTAGTTCAACATCCTCATCTTCCAATAATTATAATGAGTTCTGGTGTAAAACGAAGGTTAATTTGTCGAAGCTCTATCAGCAAAGTTCATTCCATGTTGCTTGTAGTTGTCATCTTATCTCTTCTCGAATATTCAAATCATTTGTGATAAGTCCAAGTTCTAATACCAATTGAAATTCCCTACAAGTCTTACAACAACATTATAGTCAAGAGTGGGTGAATTGGATTATTAAAAATAAATACGGGAATTTAAATTCTTAACAATTATAAGTTATTGCTTGAGAAAGTTTTAGCAAATATCACAATTAATAAATTCAAAGCTCTAACAATGACAATGTAAATGAGTTAAGGGAAGTGAAATAAAAAAAAACCGATTTTATAGTGGTTCGGCCAAATATCTTGCCTACCTCCACTTCTCTTCAAGCTCTCTTGAAGGTTCCACTAAGTTCAATAAATTTTACAACTGAAAGGTCTTTGATCCAAGACACCTCTCTAACCTTTACACAAATCCACCCTTGAGAGTATACACCACTCACCACAAGGGATTTCTCACACAAGCGTTTGAATAAAGAAGAGTTTGTGTTTATAACACTATTTGGGAACTCACTAAGAAATACAAAGATTGAAGAGTGAGTGTGTTACCCAAATATATCTAAGCTCACTAAGATGTATATGAAGATTTATGTATTGAGCTTATGAAATGATGAGAATGAAGTGATCAAGAAGATTTTTATGTTTCTTTCTGATTTTTGCTTTCAATAAGATAATCAAAAGTTTAAGAACTCAGTAAAAATGGAATATGATCTCAATTTATTGTAAAAAATTCAACTAGACACAACTCTCTGTGCTGAGACCGGTATTCCGGTCTACAGGTACCAGTATATTGGTGTTGATTTTAAACGGCTACTGAATAGTCACCATTGAGCATTAAATGCGTCCTAACCACCAGATTACTGAGTGGAATAGATATCGGTACGATTTCAAGCCTGTTATAGAGAGCTAACAAATTTACTGCCTCACAAGTATGGATACTAGTATGTATCATGCAGGTTCTAGAGGCTTGACAAAATACAGGTTCACCGGCATGAATACCAGTATAAAGTAGTCTGGTTCTTGAAACTATGTAATCAGGTCATGATAAGACACTGGTATGCCGGTCTTTGAACATAAAACTCAGAATATGTAGTACGAAAAATTTATGTACTTGACCCTAAGACTTATATGAGCATGCATGAATCATATGAGCTTAGAAATACTTGAATATCAACTCACTTATACTGAGAGTCCTAAGCTTTAAGCTCTTGCATCACCACTTCTTCATTGAGTTTTGTCTTACGTCTGTTTTGCTTCGAAATCTTTTTATTTTGCGTTCCGAATGTGCATCAAAATCATTGAGTGTTGCATCATCGAAATCGTACATGAAACTCATTCTTTCCTGTAAAAAAGTTGGTTGGGGGGGGGGGTTAGAATGACAGCTAAGACTCTCGAACTTTGCTCAAACGTACATGTTGATCCCTAAAGTTGTCAAATAATCCGAAATTAATCAAATTAATTTCACATGCACGTAGAAATAATAAAATTGGATTAAATATCATATATCAAGCAAGACAAATGTAATGGATGTAGGATCAGACTCGCTCTGATACCAATTTTTATTGGGGTTTTCTCAGAAGGCAAGGTGGAAGCGCGGTTCGGGTGAAATCGTAACTTAAAAAATTTTTAAACTGACCAAATAAATTATCCAATATCCAATATGAATAACTCATTCATATTTCACTCAAACATATTATATTTTTTATCAAATAACAATATAAATAATTTAGAAAACATTGCGAACATTTTACGAAAAACGTTTTTCCGTAAAATGGTATAAAATGTGTTCTTACCCGAACCGACCAACCAATACACATGAGGCTACCCAGGTCAGCCCCAATAGTACTTAGGCAGTTCATGGGCTGCCCAAACAGTGACCAATTCACTGTTTGGACAGCAGACACCCGGTAAGCCCAAAACTCACCCGGTAACGCCATTTTTCACCGTTTTCGCATATTTTCAATACGAAATAATTTTCGGCAATTATTCCAATGCCCAATACACATCCAATACATTTAAATAACATATTTTTCATCATAAAAATTTCAGAATTTCCAGATCTGATATGGTGCTAAAAATATCATTTTCCACGCTTTATATCTAATTTTCTTAACATTAATCATATTAATATTTACACCAATCAAAGCCACCACCAATGAAGAACTCAAGAACAATTTTAGGAGTTATAAGAGTGGTCAAAACACTCTAGAATGGAAACAAGTCATCAAATGACAAAATTGAACTAATATTACACTAATATTATTCCATCTAACTTCACACATGCATCTAGCCTCCAAATCCATCCTCCAAATCAAAATACCCCAAAATCCAAGAAAGAAAGAAACCCTAGAACTATTCTAGATGCTCAAGAACAAGAAACAAGCTTTCTAAGCTTAAGAATATTAAGATTACCTCAAAATCTCTTAATTTCCTTAAGTTTTTTCTTGATTTCATCACTTTCTCTCAAGTTTCTTCAATAAAAATTTTGGGTGCTTTCATGGAGGTGTATTTTCGACCAAGGGAAGCTTAGGAAAGAGAAAACAAAATTTTTCACTTTATATACATGGCTTAACCTAACTTGGGGGCATTTTGGTCATTTAAAGTCAATTAATTATAATTAAAGAATTCAAATTCAATTTGAATTTTTCAAGATTCCAAAAACAAAACATGCCACTTGTTACTAATAACAATAAAACATATGTAATAACAATTACAACAAAAGAATTATTTAATCTAATTAAATATAAAGTTAAAGTAGACAAATTCAAATTGAATACTTCAACCTTAAAGTTTAATATTATTAGTAACCAATAATAATTAAACATATTTCATAATAATTATGAAATATAGATATTATTTAATTATCTAAATATTTAACATTTAAATATCTAAATAATTAATTAATATAATTATTAGTATATATATATATATATGTATTTTTATTTACATTAAATAATAAATACATATATTAATGACATGTGTCAAAATCTCATTTGACAATTAATTAATATGTATCAAATCAAATTTTGTATCAAATACAAATACATATTAATTATGAATAGACCAAAATCCCCTAATGTATGTATTTTCGTTTAACTCTTTAAACGGTTCGAATTAACTCATTTAATCCGGTGAAGTATTATGAATATTCTGTATTATTCAAAACGTGTTGTCCAATTGCTCAACAAGTACACTTCATATTGTGGGACACTCTAAGTTTAGGTTTATTCGTCACGTAATCCAATTTCGTGTCCATAATTCACCCACTCATGAATTATGACGACCACAGATAATCTCGCTAAACTATGCAACTCAAGGTCATTGCATACGTATAATCCTTCAGTCATAGGCTATTAATATTATATCGGGAATATAGATAGGAACGCAAATCCCTAAGGTATAATATAAACACTCGGAACTCACTTCCGAAGTATACCACAGCCATGAATTTACTAGATCGCAAGCACGTTCAAGATACATATTCCCTGTACACATGACTGACGGATTTTATCTGATACTCATAGGATATCATGAGTATCAGTCCACACCCAACGAGCAGGCGGAGGTATGATCTAAATAGATCGATGACATGACTGCCATCAAAGTGTGGAGGATATCTCATATATCCACAGTGGTATCTCAAGTCAAATGACCACTATGCTACTCGACTCGAGAAAATTCCTATTGACGTTGGTGTACCATCGATTAGGAAATCTTCATTGAGTCGTTCAGTGTTTATCAAATAAACACCTACACATTTATAC
The DNA here is from genome assembly GCA_019454045.1 of Zanthoxylum bungeanum. NCBI lineage: Eukaryota > Viridiplantae > Streptophyta > Magnoliopsida > Sapindales > Rutaceae > Zanthoxylum > Zanthoxylum bungeanum. The sequence continues at coordinate 113,910 of SKCR01007203.1, forward strand.
AAGTCTCCCAGACTCATTATTCAATGGGATAAAACCATCAGACCAAGTCTCGATATACGACATGTATTGGTCTTAGCGGATTTTACTAATCGACCCGTGTCAGTAAATCTTGACTAGGAACTTTATTTGAGAATATACAACTTATAGTAACGCTTCCCAATGTCAATTACAAACTACGTTATAACCGCGCACTACGTTGTAAATCCTGGGGTCTTTGTCTAATATATACGTATCACTAAATCACATTTTGTTTCAATTTAATTGTAATTAGATCAAATACATATATAAAAACAAGAGGTCCAACCATTAAGTAAGTAATATTATGGAAAAAAGAATTATTTGTATTCATGAATCAGACATAAATATGATCTGGATTGGCACTCCGAGCACTAACCCTAACAGCTACTATAAACAAACAAGTCAAACATATCACTAGATTAACAGAATTACTAAATTATTACAAGTTCAGATTTACCAACTTTTATTATCCTTTATACTTTACCATGATAAATTTTCAAATCTGCATATTCACATATATGTCAATCTATTAGTCAATCATTAAAATCACATAAAGTATCAACCCGAACATCACAAACAAGTCGCTTTACATCGAATCCATTTTCATTATATGTGACATGGAGTCAGACTTTATTATACTTTATTACGATTTAGTATCTTTGAAATATCATTAAATTGATAAAACAAAAATCACACTTCTTTCAATTCAAAACATAATTCTCTTATATACATGCAAATACAATATCGTAATTCTTATACATATACGTACATATCATTACAACTTGGCAAACACGCTTTATAACCTCTGATATTCTCATCGGTTTCAAATCATCCATTCATTTCACATAAGCATACAAGATCTATACATAACACAAGTTATATCATACACATACACTCGGAATCATTTACGAAACATCAAGCAACCAACCACGAAGCACACACAACAACCAATACATCAAAGATCATATCATTCAACAACACATACATACAGATGGTTTATACACACAATGCTCGTACGAGACTCATTACCTATTTTAGAATAAGTATGAGATGAATTCTTTCCGAACGGATTCCTAACCAGCTCGACTACTATACCACGAGAACATCAATCAATTAAACATACAAACATGCATACATATCATTGAACATCAAACTCATCGCACGACTTCTCATATACAAGCACATCCATAACAAACATTCCAAAACGTGATTCAAACACTCACATATGAATATATGTTACAAACATATGAATATACATCCTGTTACAAAATTCAAATGTGGTACCTTTAATAGTCCTCATAACTTTTCTTTTATCGATCAAACATATTCATTTCAGAATCTATATTTATGAACATTTGATATAATGTCTTTACCAAATGAACATATCCAACCTATACATATCTTATCATCATATGCATATATGAATACATACTCATATACTTATACATTTTCATATTCATTCACATATACAATTTCATAGCGTTATACATTCATACCTTTACAAACATTCATACATACACATAGACATTAAGCTTATCAAATATTTCACTTCAAACACGTCAATAAATACATAGAAACATTAATATCATTAAACCTCTTACTTCATATCATATTAATAACAAAAGTCATACACACGATGGTCGTTTCACTTAACTACACATAACCTTGAACTCCTTATGAAACTACTTCTTAACTATCTTCTGTTTAACCTAACATATCAATCATCTATACACCTAATATGTATATTCAAAACACGAAATCACCCATTAAGCTCTTATAGCATGAGTTACTTACTTGGCTTCATGAGCACTTGATTACGCCCAAAAAGTACTTGCAGTTATCGTAGTATAGTTGGGGTGTCGATTCCTCAGAGAGATGGTTACATGAACTAATTTACTCAAACAAAAACATTAGCAGTAAACTTAATAGAACGAGATAGATTGATTTGATTTGATAAAGTAAAGTAAAAAATATGGATAAATACTTAGGAAAATCAGTAGAGAGATATGGCAAAGCATCGGGAATCCCTCTATATCAAACTCCTATATTCAATTATTGATTTTTGTCAACTGAAAGTTTCACATCCCAAACCAACAGTCGGAGGATATTCAATTCTACGCATATTCAATTCTAAGTTAATCAATGATTATTTTTTCTATGTTAACAGTACACAAAAGTCATTATTACGAGCTATCTAACGTCGACAATATACCCTCAGGCAATACTACAGCAAAGCAGAAGACTACACATAAAATAACTTTACCAGTCACAACTGAGTTCGCAAATCACACATAGAAGAAGCATGACTGGATCTATATGGTATTTGACAAAACAAAATCTCTGGGCTCAGAAATCGTAAGGTAATAAAGAACAACAACCATGAATTGTATTAAACGTTAAAAAGTACTATAAGAATCAACAACATAAATATAGAAATTCAAATACAAAATTTCATCCTTAGCTTTGCCTAGGAGATTAGTTCTCCATGCGGAATAGAGAGATAGCCTGAATAGATCGGAGATACGGCATGTTTTTCTTTGAAGTTCTTCGTTCCTCTATCTCAATCTTGTGTTTGTGGCTCTTTTTCTGTGTTTCTCCTCTGTTTCTCTCTGATTTTCTCCTATTTTCTCCTATGTTTCTCTCTATTTTCTTCTCCTCTACGGTTTGGACGAAGTTGGGTTTAAATAGAAATGTTCTGGAGTCCTTATGCGCATTAAAATATGTCAAAATTAGGGTTTTTGGGCGTTCGAGGCGCTGCAGCGCTGGTCTTTGGGCGCTGGGGCGCCAATCATGCTGCAAAACATATGGAATTTTGTTACTGGGGCGCGTCACGCACCCAAAGTTGGCGCGTCGCGACGCGTGCCAGGGGGGAAATTCTAGTTTCGTGCTTTCTTCATTTCAACTCTTCCCTTGTGCTTCTGATGCGTCCGTAAGGTCCCGAAACATATGTAATTACTCCAAACTTCATATTCCATTGCTCCTAATAACAAATCACAAAATAAACTCTAATTAAGATTAAAACATGTGATAATCAAACAGAATTAGCGGTGTTCAAAGTACATTTTCATGCACTTATCAGCACTCCAGGTCCTAGTCAAGTCTGCTAAAACAAATAGCGAAAGGCCGTCAGAATTTTTACTTACGGAGTTCTCGACCAAACTATGACAAAATCCCGGATCTTTCCGGTACAACCAAATCAAGTCTGGTTTCAAAACATCGTTATCAATTATTCCAAACCACTAGTTCACTTAAATCCCCGGTTTGCGTATTTTTGGAAAATCTTATGAAAAAAGTTTCTGCAAACGCTACAGAAGAGTCCCGAACCCTCCAAACCTACTCGGACTTATCTAAACACTATCTTATCATCACATATGACTCATATCCATCATTACGATAAAAAACATATTAATACACTGAAAACCAACTTTTACCAAAAATCGACATAATCTGTCGGATCAATCTAATTCGTTCCGTTTTCACTCAGATTCTACCAAATACACATATTCAATATACTAATACTCAAACAATTCAATTTATACCAGTACTCTATGCTACGAAGATACTGGATATATCCGATCATTTAACTATAAACATGAAATTTATGGATTTATACCGGGAGGTATTTTTGGGATTTCGAGGCCATATACGGACTCCAAATGATCTCACGAATGCATAGGAATCGACGAAATTCCGATCGGAGCTATTGTTCATCATGGGTCACTATTCATCTGAATCTTCCTTCCTCGTTTCGTGTTCAACCATAAACAGAACGAAAAATCAATCACCGCCAACTTGTAGTACTCTCCGAGAGCTTTGATTTGGTAGGTGGCTTGGGCCATGAAATGAAGCAACGAGTTAGGATAGGGATACCCAAGCCTGCATGTTTCTCTCTCCTTATCGCCATTTGTCGACGTTTAGGCGTCGCCGCCAGCCACCGTTGGACACAAGATGGTCAAGCGCTCCCACTAGCATTGTCACGACGGCCGGTCGTGGCCGGCTGGTCACCGGGGTGATGAGGCCATCGCTAATCCTATTTGGAGACAGGGGTGCATGTGTGTGTTGTAGAGAACATATGCAATTTTCATAATTTCCTGAAATTTTGAGGTATATATAGAAAATATTTTCGAAAATTACAATCTGGCCCACGAAAATTACAGTTAGGTCCCTATCTTGGGGTTTTCTCAGAAATTCAAATTTTTGAAGCCCTTTTTACGTAAATTATCAAAAGTTTTGAACACAAAAGTTGTTCGTCTCGAAAAAAATGAGTCTGAAGGTTCAAGAATAAGCTAATTGGAGTTCGGTTGCTATCTTTATAGTCGAAACAAGAAACTTTTATGGGTATAACGATAAAATCAGAAATCACGTAATCGGTTCTCAGAACCACGTGTTTTCCAACGCGATGAAACTTCACTTAAAAATATTCCAACCTATTTTCCAACTCATATAGTCTTATTTTCGAATAGTATCGCGCTCTGAATTCTAAACTTCAATTCGAAAATCTTACAAAACCGTTCCGAAAAAATATTTAGGATATTACAATACCTAATGGAGTTTTCTTAATGCCAGCGAAGAATCTTTAGACATGAACCAATTCATGTCAATCTTTACTGCATAAGAAACTATTCTCTCTATAGAATAAATATATCCTTAAACAGATATCTATTTAGATTGCATATCGTGACTTAGTAACTAAGTCACTAACCATCTTAATTTTTCAAGAAAATCGGAACAACAGATCCTGATGGTTTAGACTGATCTAACAATATCCAAGCAATCTCTAAATCTAGAACCTATTATAGAAATCTGCAACCATAAGTGAAATCAGAATATATATATATAATATGCATGAAGTGGAGTAAAAGTTTAATTCTATTAACACAATAGAATTAGGAAAACATAAGCGGTAATTTTCATAATATAACACACTACCTTAGTTTAGGATTTTTAACCTAGCAGTGCCTCCCAATACTTTACGTAATATCGTAATTCCCAATGGAAAATAAGAATTCAATAATTAAATCGAATTCCATAATGGGAAGTGGACCTCATGAATATATTTCGATTCACAACTTCGGCACGTTCTCGCCTACGTACATTCATGGGTAGACAACTCATTATCAATCACACTCACTATGACTTCTGATTTTAGTCATGATCGTTTCTCGTTGTGATAACTTTGACATGTTCACAGGAGGCAAGCTACCAATGTAGTTCTAACAGCTTTGGCACGTTCAGGATTTCCACTTTCACTTGAATTTGTCTCTTATCATATAAGTTCTACGGCGTAATTAAACTACCATTAGCCATAACTGTACAGCTTTGGCACGATACAGCTACAACATCAGGAAAACGTTCGCATCCGTACTGACAAGGCGGACCAAAAAATAAGTATTCCTAATACTTGTTACTTTAAAACCTTATTAAGCGGGGATATTCCTAAAAAGTGTCATACACCTTTATTTTAATCAAATTAAATACCACATGCATGTAGAAATAATAAAATTTGATTAAATATCATATATCAAGCATGACAAATGTAATGGATGTCGGATCAGACTCGCTCTGATACCATTTTGGGGTCAGGCGCATCAGAAGGCGCGGTTCCAGCGAAATTATAACTTTTAAACTTACCGAATAAATTATTCGATATTCCATATGAATAATTCATTCATATTGCACTTAAAATATTATATTTATTATCAAATAACGATATAAATAATTTAAAAAAAATAGCGAAACTTTTACGAAAATGTTTTTCTGTAAAATGGTATAAAATACGTTTTTGCCCGAACCGACCAACCAATACACACGGGAGCTGCCCAGGTCAGCCATAATAGTACTTGGGCATTTCATGGGTTGCCCTAATCGTGACCAATCACTAAGTGGGCAGCTGTTACACGGTAAGCCCGAAACTCACCTGATAACGCCATTTTTCACCGTTTTCGCATTTTTTCACTCCGAAAAAATTTCCGACAAATATTCCAATGCCCAATACACATCCAATACATTTAAATAATATATTTTTCATCACCAAATTTCCTGAATTTCAAGATCTGATCTAGGTGCCAAAAATATAATTTTTCATGCTTTAAATTCAATTTTCTTAACATTAATCATATTAATATTTACACCAATCAAAGCCACAACCAATGAATAACCCAAGAATAATTCTAGGTATTACAAGAGCGGTCATAAAACTCTAAAATGGCAACAAGTCATCATATGACGAAATTGAATTAATATTACTCAATCTTACTTCACACATGCATCTAGCCACCAAATCCATCAACCACATCAAAAACCTCCAAATTTTAGAGTGAAAAAGAATTTCTACAACATTTGTAACATACTAGAACAATAAGCGGATACGTATATAATATTAGGAAAACATTCGCATCCGTACTAACAAGGCGGACCAAGAAATAAGTATTCATAATACTAGTTACTTTAAAACCTTATTAAGCGGGGATATTCCTAAAAAGTGTCATACACCTTTATTTTAATCAAATTAAATATCACATGCATGTAGAAATAATAAAATTTGATTAAATATCATATATCAAGCATGAAAAATGTAATGGTTGTAGGATCAGACTCGCTCTGATACCATTTTGTTGGGGTCAGGCGCAGCAGAAGGCGCGGTTCCAGTGAAATTATAACTCTTAAACTTTTAAACTTACCGAATAAATTATTCGATATCATATATAAATAATTCATTCATATTTCACTTAAAAATATTATATTTATTATCAAATAGCGATATAAATAATTTAGAAAACATAGCGAAACCTTTACGAAATTGTTTTTCCGTAAAATGGTATAAAACACGTTTTTGCCCGAACCGACTAACCAATACACATGAGGGCTGCCCAGGTCAACCCCAATAGTACTTGGGCAGTTCATGGGTTGCCCTAATCGTGACCAATTCACTGTTTGGGCAACCGTTACCCGGTAAGCTCGAAACTCACCTGATAACGCCATTTTTCACTGTTTTTTTCATATTTTCACTCTGAAATAATTTCCGACAAATATTCCAATGCCCCATACACATCCAATACATTAAAATAACATATTTTTAATCACCAAATTTCCAGAATTTCTAGATCTGATCTGGGTGCCAAAAATGTAATTTTTCATGCTTTAATTCAATTTTCTTAACATTAATCATATTAATATTTACACCAATCAAAGCCACAACCAATGAAGAACCCATGAATAATTCTAGGTATTAAAGAGTGGTCATGACACTCTAAAATGGCAACAAGTCATCATATGACCAAATTGAACTAATATTACACTAATATTACCCAATCTTACTTCACACATGCATCTAGCCACCAAATCCATCAACCATATCAAAACCCCCCAAATTTTAGTGTGAAAAAAATCTCTACAACATTTGTAACATACTAGAACAATAAAACAAATTTTCTAGGTTGAAGAATATTAAAGATTACCTTTAATCTCCGAACTTTCTTCAAGCTTTTGCTCTTTCTCTGATTCTTTTCTCTATTCTCTATTTGGTGTTTTCTAAGGTTGAAGATGGCTAGGTTTTCATTACAAAACAAAGGAAAAAATATTTTCCTTATATATCCAAAGCCTTGGCCGAAATTGGGAGCAAAAAAGAAGAAGAAGATATTTTTACATTTTAATCAAATTAAATAACAAAATTCCTTTTTAACATTTTTTTCTTAAATGTAAAAAGTCAAACTTTTACACTATAATCATTTCCTAAAATAAATATCACCTTAGATATTTATATTTTAATTACTTTAATTATTTAACAATTAAATAATTACTTAAATATAAATATCTAAATATATGTATCAAATTTACTTTAAATAATTAAAATACATATATTTATGATATATGTCAAATATCTTATTTGACAATTAATTAATGTGTATTTAATAAAATCCTACATTAAATAAAAATACACATTAATTAAGAAATGACTGAAATGCCCCTTATGTATGTATTTTTCGTTTAACCCATAAATGATTCGAATTAACTTATTTAATCCGATAAATTATTATGAATAATCTATATTATTCATAACGCATTGTCCAATTTCTCAACGACTACACTTCATATTATGAGACTCTCTAAGTTTAGTTTTATTCATCACGGAATCAAATTTCGTGCCCATAATTCACCAACTCATAAATTATAACGACCACAGATAATCTCGCTAAACTATACAAGTCGAGGTCATTGCATACGTATAATCCCTCTGTCACAGGCTATCAATATTATACCAAGGATATAGATAGGAACGTTGAATCCCTTGGGTATAATATAGTCGACTTATAAATTACGATCTCTGAATAACACTCGAAACTCGCTTCTGAAGTATACCACGACCATGTATTTACTAGATCACCAATACGTACATGATAGCTAAGCCCTGTACACAAGACTGATGGATTTAATCTGATACTCACAGGATATCATGAGCATGGGTCCATACCCAACGAACATGCAGAGGTATGATTTATATAGATCGGTGACATGAATACCATCAAAGTGTGGATGATGTCTCATATATCAACAGTGGTTTCGCAAGACAAAGGACCACTATGCTGCTCGACACGAGAAGAGTCTTATTGACGTTTGTGCACCATCTATTAGGAACTTTTCAGTGAGTCGTTCAGTTACTAACTGACCCGTGTTAGTAAATCTTGACCAGAAACATTTTATGAGAATATACAACTTATAATGACACTTCCTAATGTCAATTACAAACTACGTTGTAACTGTGCACTACATTGTAAAAGGTATTGTTCGTAATTAGACCAGATTTAGTTTCAATCTATTCATAATTAGATCGAATACATATATAAAAATAAGAGGTGTAACCATATATAAGTAATATTATGGAAAAAGATAATGTTTGTATTCATAATCGAAAATTAAATACGATCCGGATTGACGCTCCAAGCACCAACCCTAACAAGGTTCTGTGAAGGCTGATGTACAAGGGTGGGACAATCTTTAACAAAATGACCCATTTGACCATACCGAAAGCATGCTCCTAAAACTTTCCTGCACTCTCCTCGGTGAGGTCGACCATAAACAGAACAAACAAGTACCCTATATCTAACAATAGAGGCTTGTATCACAGATTACGAAGAAACACCTTTAGAATGACCTCTTCCAACATTCCTATAACCTGAAGTTTCCTAGCGTGACATGCCTTGAGAAGAAATAGGCCCACCATGAGTCCTACCAATCTCCCGTTGAGAAGTTTTCCCTGTTGCCTCAAACCTTACTTTCTTCTAAACCCCCCTCTCCGTGAGCCTCTCCTGAGCCATTGCCTCAAATTGTAATGCTGCATTTAAGGCATGTGTGTAAGTCATCTCTGGGGTTATCAAGATAGACCTGAATAGATAGTCATGTAGCCCATTAATAAATCTTTTTTACTTTTATTTCTCTGTAGCCACGAGATGAGGAGAAAACCATGATAATCTGGTAAACGATATATCATAATGCATCACAGTCATTTGGTCACTATGTACCAACTGTTCAAATTCTCTAGCCCTGACATCCCTTACATTTTTAGGTAGAAATCGAGTCAAGAAAGCTTGAATTCATCCCATTGAAGTGGTGGAGCTGTGACCGGCCTATTCACACAATACGACTGATACCAGACATAAGCTAGACCTGAAATTTAAAACTCACCAATTGAACTACTCTAACAGAGTTACAACCTAAGGCTTGATAAATCCGATCACATTCTTCTATGAAACCATGTAATATACATGTTGTAAAGTAAAGATTTCATATGTAATGCATTATAGGTGGCCTCTGTCAGAGTTGTGATGTGTGATAAAATTGAGTACTTAGCATTAAAAGTGTTATACATTTATGTTGATAAGTTGGGCAATGGTCTCATGCATGAGTTTATGTATGAAATAAGATTAGTAGTTGTCAGGGAAGCAGAGGCTCAGGGAAATAGGTCGGCATATTCACTACCGATAACATCTCTGAATTTGGGGATGTTACAAAGATGGTATCAGAGCATGGTCGAGGGAGTCAGTGACTGTAGTGGGTAAAGTGTTGGGGTCTTGTATACGTAGTATGCTCGGGATACTAGTATGAGAGGCACTACCTCTCCAGTATCTGATCCTCGAGTACGTCCTCAAAATTCTATAGACAAGTTAGTAAGAATTCCTGAACTATTCGAATATCCTTCCTTATGAAGTAACTATATTCTTTGAAAATCTTTTCGTAGTTATCCTGGTTCATTTTCGGAATGTCCAAGGCAAGTTATTAAGATAGACAGTAAAAATTCTAAGGATATTCACCTAGGAAAGTAGAAAGAGATAGAGAAAGCTAGAAAGAAAAGTAAGGAATGATATATAATTGTTCAAGCAACCAGATACAGTAAGTGGAAAAGATACAGAAAAAGAGGATAAAGAGAGCACTAGAACTTATAACAGTAAAAAGACCTATGTAAGGTTTCCTCATTTTCGTAAGATTCATTCATTCCTTAGGAAGTTCCTTCAAGCCAAACCAATAGCCTTGGAATACCCATATAGATAGGAAGTTCTCCGAATAGCAAAGGATAGTCAGAAGCGTAAGAGAGGTAAGAAATCAGAATTAGACATGGGAGTCCTGAAAGACTAGAGATGCCAAGAAAGGAGAAGAGATTATAGAACCTCAACCCCAAGACCGCAAGTGAGCAAACAAAGGTTGTAAGAAGAGATGATTGGTTACCTTACCCTAAGAAACTCGACATAGATATGGCCCTAAGATACCCAGATCCTCACCACTTAGTAATACCAGTTGAATAAATTATCCTGAATGAGTCTATCTAATACATATCTTATATGAGTAATAGACTCTACCAGGACATAGAGTGCCAGAACGAGGACAAAGATATCCATCGAAATGAAAAAACTTGTCTGAGCCTTTATCAGTATAGGTAGTGATAACCGTAAGGAAGCTCGAGGAGTGTTTATCTTATAACAGAAACATGAGGCATTGAAAGATAGATCACACAGAAAGGTCCAAGGAAATTTTGAAGTTAGAAAGAAGAAAACCTATCATAGTTCAAGAATCTAGACAGCCAACACGGGGCTTACAGTACCAGTTGAAGTCCACAGAATAGACCAAACATAGTAGAACCTATAGATCAGACCAATGCCAGTGGGGTTCCTTGTAAGTTTAAAAGAACAAGACCCACGAGATCAGAGCTATTCAATAATTAACAAGAGTACCCGTATGAATAGTAAGGTAAAATCGCATAGTGGTAACATATAGCGAGAGCATTGAGAAAAGAGACATAGAAAGTAGCATATTAGAGTGGATACCAACTAGCCTCGACAGCACGACCTAGATCCAATAGATATGATAAGGGAATAATAAAGAAGGATGCGGAGAGTGACAAAGAAGTTCAGCACGTATAGTAATAGAGATGATGTAGTTTGAAGGCAATAATAAAGATGGAGGTCTCCGAGTAGTAATAACAATTGAGAAACCTTAAGACATAGAATAGTCAATGCAGATCCCAACTAAATGAACGATAACTCTTCTTTCCAGTAGCCCCGACCCTAGTAAGTGTTTACCTATTTAATAAGACCATCACATAATGGGACAAATAATAGTAATAAGTATTCTCATACCTCTACTAAATGCGTATAGTCACCCCTCAACTTAAAGCCCGATAAGGTACTGAACTAGTAAAGAAGAGCATGTGATAGGATAGAGAAGTCACTAAACAACATGTTAACTAAACTAAGAAGTTCAACAGAACCTAAATAGGGATCGTAAGATTGTATTATTCTACACGAGACAAATTGATGTAAATTTTCGGTATGTGTACCAAGTCTAAACGGAATACCCGCTCTATCGAAGGACGGATAATCTTTCATAAAGTAAAAACTCAAGGGAATAAGAAACCAAAGTAAACAACGCATATAATGACCCTCAGAAGTTAAGTATACAACCTATACTTAGCTTCCCATCATGTTAGAGAGGAAGAAACTTTGGTAAGAATGCAATACCCAAACCAAAATTTAGTAGCGACACCATGACATGTTTTAAAATATGAAGCATCCAGAGAAGTAATGACCTTTAGAGAGATTTTCAGTAAAAGATTGAGTGACCAATAGTTGAAATGAATTAAGAGTAAAGTGAAAGAGATAATTCAAGTAGTTATTAGTAGTGATACATTAGTGTGGAAGTCTATAGCAGATAAATAAAATAAGAGAATCTCAAGATCATAAATGAACAACATGTGCAACAGTAGCATGTTTAACTACTAAGAGCACCACAACTGGAAGAGACTTCAGGACCAGCCCCACCCTCCCAACCCTCATTAGACAACAATAATAAGTGTGAACCTCGATGTTTACCCCAATGATATTCCCATAAATATATGAATCCGAGGTATAATGTAGTATTATATTTAGTAGGATAAAACGTATTTGAAAGGTAGTACCACTAAGATAAAAATAATTAAACATTGAGTATAGAAGCGTTGGGCATATGGTAGAATAGGAAATAGGACAAAGAAAACTCTAATAAAAGATTTAGAAAAGGAGTTGCTTAGAGGAAATGATAAAAAAAGAGGTATCTATCAAGCACATAAAGGTATGTATAAGTGACAGCGATAGGCATGACTAAGAACCTATAACAACAAACCTTTCCTTTTAGGAATTAAAGGAAGAGGAGAATATTAACATTAGATAGACTGCGAAATGCATAGGAGCAAGCCATATGCGCTGGATTAAGATCAATGACCTATTAGATATAGATGGGAAGGCAGATAACCAATGAAAATCATATAGTTCCCCTTCGTAATGCACCATTAGGGATAAAGCTTTGGATAACTTGAAACATATTTATGGAGGAATAGTATAGAGACAACCGAGGGATGCTAAATATATAGATATTATTGAGGCTGAAACAACACCTGACAGAATAAGAGCATGAGGGTAATTAATAATAGAATATTCTGGAGTGCAACCAGACAAAGAGATCAAGTCAATGTAAAAGATGATTAACCAGACTTATACTAGCCATAAAGTTAAATGTATGGAAAAGAACGAACTTTAACCGGAAGCGATTCACCAACATTCACATGAATAGTAAGGAATACAATTAAGTTTAATATAGGTACCTTATTTCTGAAGTCTGGCTGAAAAGTTATTTAGAATTTATCTTTCGAATATAGAGGCCTCGGTAAACAACCACAGTAAGTTAGAGGTACATGGATAATCTGGCCATTAACTATAAGGTCATAAGCCCAAGATAGATAGGGACACGAGAGTTTGAAGAATTGAGTCGATAAGTAGTTGGTGCTTAGCAAGGAAGAATAAAAGGGGAAATAGTCAGCTCATGAAGACGAGTACTGAGGTCAAATCAGGCTTGAGGGGCTAAGAAAGTATCAAGTATGGTGATTTGTAAAAGTAACAAGGATTACCCTTGTATATGTATACTCTATAGTTGAGGTAGAATGTAGAGAAACATTACTAGTGGAGACTCAAGTAACCTTAGAGAAGTGAGAGTACTAACTAAGAAGAATTCCCTATATAGACTAAGTATTGTTATTAAGGATTAATAATACAACTTTTGGGTATTGGTGGGTACGACCACATTGGTACTTATGCAGTAAAAATCTAGTTAGGACCTTACAAGTTAATTATGGTTGGTGAAAGCAATAGTAAGATGAGATGCCGTCTGGGAAGGATTATGAGGTTTTAAATCTTTAAAGGAAGAAACCAAGTGAAGTGAAATACAGTCATAGCTCGTCCGACAGGAAAAAGTAATTCACTTGAGCACCAGTTCGAGGAAAAACCTATGATCAAGCCATGAGAGATTAAGTATTTCTAGCATATCTTACAGGATATCATGAAGTATATGATGAAAGATAGTTAACTCTCATGAATGATAAGTTTCATAAAGGATTCCCAAATCTATAGGGACAAGACATAATAGACGAATTTCGTTCCCCACATAAGAAAAGGGTTTCTGGAGGGACTCCCAAAGATTAAGCTGTCACATATAAGAATCGAAGAGAATATACCAAAATTAGAGATTCCTAAAAGTAATAGTACTAAAAGTAAAGCAAGTAAATGAAGATAAGAGTAGCAGAGATCAGGTACTTTCAAACTAAGTCGAACCTAAACAGTTTAGCATCAGAGGGGATTCGAGGATGAATCATATTTAAGGGGGGAGAATTTGTAACGACCGGTAATCTCGACTACTATTATGGGAAGAGTGTCACATAATATAAATTATATTTGGACATGTATATACTCAAGAAATTACTCTGGGGGATAATCAGTGATTTTTTTGAGATTCTTATGTGATATGGTATGACGTTCCACTTCGGACGACTCATGGTATTTGGACCATAATATTTTCATAAAAACTCCAATGTTTATGAATTTAATATCTCTGGAAATCTAATATCGAAACCTACAACTTCGGTGTTGGACATTTTTCCAAATTCGAACCACAAACAGGTCAAAAATTGAGATCAATATGGCTGCTACAGTAGATTTCAAGAATAACCTAGAATGGGGTGATGTGGCCCAATTTTGACCACCCAATTCATTGCAAAAAATCAGCCAATTGTCTTATAAAAATGACACTATTCATTCATCTTCTCTCAAGTAAAAAACGTGGGCTATGGCTTCCAATGGAGCTCAAATTTTCTTCATCTTCATGGAAGATCGTGATGAAAGGGGGATGAGTTCTTGAAATTATCTTTGTCAAGTAAGCTTTTAACTCTTTTTTCTTTCATTATTTTCAATTTTGAACAAAGAATATATAAGCCCCAAATTTTCACCTTATAAACCCTAAGATTTGGAATTGTTAAATTGGATTTATTTTAGTTGCTATCATGTATTTTGGAAAGTATCATGATAATATTATTATGGATTGAGGCTTTTGTGGTGAATGTGTTGAGGAATTATTACTTGTGATTTAATGATACTAACTAAAGATTTATGTTGGGTGATAATGTGAGGTTAGTCTTGATTAATGTTGAGGTTTAGAAAAGTATTTATGTTTGGTGTTACCCGGGTTTGAGGATTACTTGTGAATGGCATTGAAGAGTTGAAGCTTGGCCCTAAAATTGGCCCAGCATCGTGACGCTAAACCCCCAGTATCGTGATGTGTACTAGACAGAAGCTCACTGCCTAGGTCTTATCGAGTTGGCGTCGCGACGCTCAAATCTTAGCGTCACGAAGCGGAGCAAGAAGAGGCTATATCTTAGGTCTGAACCAGTGGGCATCGCGACGCACGACCAATTTCTATAATCAGATTTTACCCTTCCAATTGTAACCTAAGATGTTAGAGGCCACCCTTAGAGTTTAATATCATCTCATATACGGATAATTTATCATTTCACAAACGTAGGATATCATATAGCGATGATAACTTCGAAGTACATTCCATGACTAGTAATCTAATTTAGTTTCCTATAAAGGTTATCGCAGGAACCACTAATTCCTTCGGCGAAGTGAAGTTATGCTAACGGGACTCCGAATCAGTGAGTGGACACTCTTTTCTTCAATTGATTTTTCATTATGTTATTTTTAAATATCAGACTTACTTTTCCGTATTTAAGGCGTTAGCCAAGTTTGTTTTAAATCATATTTTGACTAAGCATGTTTCGAGAAATGGATTAAAAAATAGATGTTTTCAAACCATGAATTTATGTTTTCGAGGCATTGGGGAAAAACCCACCTCAGTGTGTAACTTAACTCAGATATGGAATTGACGGATCCAGATATCGTGTTCATACGCAGTTCAGGACTAGGGATGACAGATGCCCCTAGATCCTAGTTTCAAAGTCTGGAGGGTAGCATAGATCTGCACTCCTGGCTCTAGATTGTAGCTTGGGGGAAGGCGATATGTGACGCCCTAAGACCACCAGATTTCAGGCCTAGGGGGACGGTGATACGTAACACCCCTAGACCCTAGTTTCAGGGACAGATAGTGGCATGCTTTAGGGGACGGTGATACGTGACGCCCCAATGTCATGGATTTTCACTCTTAACTCTAGTTAGGCGTAAGAGGGAACGACGATACGTAACGCCCCCATGCGTCAGGTTTTCAGTAGACTTTTAGATAAAGAATTTTTTTTCCAAAAATAGATTTTCAGAGACAGCTTTACAGAGAAGATGATTTCAAGAAAGAGTTTTCATAAGAAACTGTTTACTAAAGTCTACAGAAATTTCAGACCATAAGTAGTTTTCGGAAAAGATTTTCAGAAAGAAAGTTATTTCAAATAAAGGAGAAGATTTCAAAGCATAGATGATTTGAGATAAATTTGATTTTAGAACCATAGATCTTTCAAAATTATTTGAGTTCCTTTGTTATTTTAACTGTCCACTCACTTAGATCGTTCAAACGATCTAATCACCTCCACTCCTAATTTCTTTATTTTGTAGATATTCCTGGAGGACGAGCTCAGAAGGATGGATACTGATCGTAGTCGATAGGGTGTTCGGTCCACTAGCTCAAGTCAGAGTCAGAGTTTTGTTCAGTCAATGGCAAGAAAAGTCATGTAATATACATGTTGTAAACTAAATATTACATATGTAATGCATTATAAGTGGCCACTGTCAGAGTTATGATGTGTCGTAAAATTGAGTACTTAGCATTAAAAGTGTTATGCATTTATGTTGATAAGTTGGGCAATAGTCTCATCCATGAGTTATGTATGAAATAAGATTAGTAGTTGTTAGGGAGGCAGAGGCTAAGGGAAATAGGATGGCCTATTCCATACCGATAATATCTCAGAATATGAGAAGTTATAGGTTCAGTCCCAAGGAAAGTGAGTGGGTGCGACTTTCTGAACTTTTACAATGTGACGACTAATTCTTGCCATTGACCAAAAGGAGCTTGGGGTTGAATTTGGATAGGTAGTGGGGGAGGTACATATTGAACATGAGCTTGTTCTTGCTGCTGGGTCATATGGTTTACTAGAGTTTGTAAAGTCTGATGAATTTGCTACATTCCAATTGGATCAGCCTGAGGTGATGGTGCTTGTGCTGCAGGAGGTACCCTCATCCCATGTCACCTACGAGCAGGATGCCCCCTACCCCTGGGCGCGGGCTCGTGTGGTCTTGATGAGCCTTGATCTAGAGCAATCTCTTATGGGGCTCTCTAACGTGCACCTCTCTTTCATGGAGGCATAAAGTGTTGGGTTTCTACGCTCCCAAGGATAAAATAAAGCAATGAAACATACATGTGAATACACGAAGAAGTTGCGGAATACTTACATCGATCGGTTGAGGCGATGCGTTGAAGACAAAAATTCTTTTCTTCCTCCAAGATAGCTCACTGCAGTGGGCTGAATTTGTCCTCCAATTTTTGGCCATGGATGGTCCACCAAGCTCCAAGCTTTGTGTTGAAATTCCATGCTCACATGTGCGGTTCCCTATCACCTTCGCGTGACCCCGAATGTGTGCTAGCACAGTTATATCCTTGATGAACTATTTGTGTTCCAATGAAAAATTGGTGCCTGGAACAGTATTACTCTGATTTTCATCGAGTTTTACTTCCCTCCCACTTACCACTGCATATTGGTATTCCCGATGAGCGGAAAATATATCAATATTTACCGCCCATTATACTTAATATTTTGTTTAGTTTCTCGGGTTTGATGAACGTTTTGATGTGTTTTAGTTTATTTTGCAGATAAAATAATATTGGGACACAATGAAATCATTTAGGACGAAATGTGGGTCAAATAGGGCAAAAATTGGACTTGACATATTAATTTTGGAGATTGGAAACTTGAAAGTTTTGGATAATATGACCCATAGCGTCACTATTTGCACAGATCATTGTGTTGTTGTAGCAAATTAACTATGTAACAAGGAAATTGCACTCTCGTCATTTTGTGATTAGATCACCTTAGATATATAAATGAAGAGAGGTCCCTATGATTAGTTCCTGGATTGAGATGATATGAGACAGTATCAGTCCACGAAGGATTAATCATTAAATTTCCCTAGCCGTAGTATTATCGAGACTGGACATCGATAATGCGGAATAGGCTAGTATTGCACTTGTGCGCGTTGTGAGGGCACAACGGCATAGTTCTCATATATATAGTATTGGATACTTGTGCAAGTGCGATAGGAGGTCGTGTTTCACCGATGGTACGGGAAACAGCTTCGCTCTGGATAGACCCTTCGGAATCCCATTGGTATTATGACTAGGTGTCTATGGGAGGCCGAAATCAAGGTAGGTGTGTATAGTCTTAACCTGAGACTTACATCGCTAATACTTACGACAATCGGTAAACTTTGGTTTTGGTGGTGGGGGATCTTAACTGGTTCTGTGTTCACCTCTTCTGGGTTTATCAGGAATCGTAGTGTATTGGATGTGATGTCAAGACGGAAGTGTCACTCCAGTCATAATGGAGATGATGTCACGCAGGATACAGTATTAGTGCTCTTAAGTGATGCGCATCCAATCGTGATATTATGACCAGGTCATGAATATCCGATTATAGAGACTAGTTACCAGACATCCGATATGTGTTTCGGACGGGGCAGACACTTATCCAGCCCCAGCCCTAGCACGTGATTATCCGATACTGGGCCAATATGCACAATACAATTGTATACTACGCTTGATACAGATCTTAATATTCTTAAATGGATATGTCCGGAGAATTGGGTAGACTTGGTGCTTTGCTAGGAGTCGACCTTGTCTCGTAAATCGGTAGAACGTAGTACTTGGTACGTACGTGATTCGGATACTCCGACGACCGTATTTACTGCCAGATTATCCGGGGATCTCATGGGTCGCTTCCCGATAATCCACCGATGACGCACAACTTGCACTCTTGAATAATCTGGGATTATACAGAAGAGAGAGAAAATTAATCTAGGATTAATTACGGAGATATTTTATCTAGGATAAAATATCGTCTAGAGAGAGATAAAGATTAATTTGGAATTAATCGGTAAATTAATATATTCGATATATTAAATGAAATTAGATTTCGACGCGGAATTAAAATTAGATTTTAATTCGGGCAAACGAGTTAATTTAGAATTAATTCGTTAGCGACGTAAATAATAATTTCGCCAGGCGCAATTATTTATTTAAATTCGATTGAATTAACGTCGCGACGTAAGCTCGGTATTTCGGAAATATCAAACCCGAACGCGTGAGTGCACGTGGGCCCACTTTCATTTGGAAACGTGTGGGGCCCACATGGCACATGTCATTTTATGCATTATTTTATTCTAATGCATTGCATGTAGATAGTGTACAATGCACTCAATGTTATTGCATGGAAATTGAGTGTTTGACACTCTAAGCCATTGCATGTTTTGTGTCATAAATTTATTATTAATTTAATAAATATTATGGCATAAATATAAATTGATTTTTGGTAAATCATTTTCAATTTAACACAATTCAATCTCTCTCAAACTCTCTCTCTCTCACGCCAAAGTGTGGTGATTCTTCACTGGTTTTGAACCAGTTTTGGCGTGAACAAAGGGGAGCAAGAGTGGTTTCTCATGGTGAGAAATCAAGTGCTAGCACACTTACAAGTCTTGCGAAGGTGGTAGGGAGGTTCGACCATGAGACGGGACTCATCCGACGGAGTTTGGAGCTTCGTTTTGAGACCCGAAACTGCCAAGACAATGAGCATGGACTGGTTGCAGTGGCGTGAGCAAGGTAGTACGTTTTTGGCCTTGATTCGTCTTCAAATCGACATAACCGATCAATGTGAGTATTCCGCTACCTCCGTTGATGTATTCACGCATTACTTCATGTCTTGTTTGATCTTGGGACCTTAGAAATTACCAACAATGGTATCAGAGCTAATGTTGCAAGCATGAAATTTGTAGGGTTTAAAATTTGGGTAAATGTGATTTGAGCATGATTTGAATAAATTGCTTGTTTGAGTATGCTTATAACATGTTTAAATTCATTTTGGTTGGACTAATTTGATGAAAAATGATTTGGAATTATTTTCCCCAAAATTAAGTCCTTGGCCGAATGATGTAATGATTTTTGGGATCTTGGATTTTTTGATTTTTAATTCATTTGATGAGTTAGAATCGATTAGGTTGACGTTAATTTGAGTCGAATTGGATTGGATTTCGAATTGGACGAAAACCCCAAAATCTTTGAGTTGGCCGAATGACTTATGCCCTAATGTCTTGGTAATTTTGATTTTGAACATTGGATGTATTGGAAATCAAATTGGATGGTGATTTGATGTCGATTGTAGGTTCGATTGGATCGGAACCAAATCGGACACAAAATCCCTCCTTGGCCGAGAGCATTGAAGCAAGTTTATGGGTTTGATTTTTCATTATGTGTGTTTGACATGTAATAATGAATTAAGCATGATTAATTGGACTAATTTGGTGCTTCGGAAATATCAATTTAGTCGATTAATCATATAATGCACTTTAGGTAATTAAATTGCGTAATTGGATTAGTGTATTTAATTATTTAGGCTTAAATTGGATTTGGGCTTGAATTGTTGTAATTGGGCCTTTTGGGCTTGATTTATCAAGTTTGGTTTAGGCCAAGTGGATTGGATCCAATGGGCCCAAAACCTTAACCATAAAGCCCAATTGCGACTAATGAACCTTTAATGATTAATTGGGCCTAATGGGCCGAAATTGATTTCTAAGGCATTTTGGGTGATTCCACTATTGGGCTTTGGTTGCCGAAGCCCATGCCTAAAGAAATTAGTTAAAGCCCATTAGACTTAAATTAAATTGACGTTGGACGTTAATCGGACTTTGAGTCCCGACGCGATTGAATTTGGAATTTAAATCGTAAAAGGTTTATTAATATAAAGTGCAATATTTAATTTGGAATTGAATAATGAATTAGTATTAAATACATGTTAAATTTGATTTAATGATGTAGTTTAATTTAATTCATGAATTCGTACTTTGAGTACTTATTCGCAAAAACGAGTTTGACTCGAACAAAATCAAATCGTTGTTTGAACATTGGATGATCACTTAATTATCAGATTAATTAATTTGATTAGATTGATTGATAGCATGCTTATGTGTGTGAATACATGGTTGTGTTGAATGAATAATGCATATCGGATGGATATTAGTTGGGTGGGTAATTTTAGAAATTGTTGTAATAAATTCGATTTATTAAATTGGACCTGCGTGTCCAGCCTTATCACCTTTTTCTCTTTGTATTCTCTTCTCACCTATTCCCCTCTATGTATATGAGGTTTCTTTAGAAGTGTAGTGTAACGGGTATAAGTAGTACAAATGCTAGCTTGAGTGAGAAAGGGAGAGATTTGATCTAGGATCAATGTGTAAAGTATCCATCCGCATATCATTATTATTTTTTTCATACTCGCTTTATTATGTATTTAGAATGCATGTTTAAGGGTGTATGATGATGAGACCTAACAAAGATAATTAAATTGGTAGCCAATTTGCACGCGAAAATCCCTCAATCTATATTAAGCAAATATCCTTCCATTGAATGATTCTTGTTCAAGATCCGAAGTTGGCATTGGTTTGTTTTTGACCAAAGTCAAGACCTTTGTCAATCAAGGATGTACTTGAATCATGAGAGTTTTGTTGCATATCGGTGTCTTGTCCAAATCGTGATTTTTATTGGCCAAAGTCAAGATCAATTTTTGTCCAATGACATTGATTACGAAACTTTCCTCGTCAATGGGTCCCGCTTAACTGGAATCATTAGGTTTGTTTTTGGCCAAAGCCAAGGCCTAGATGATTCGGAGGATAGGGTTAGGAAAATGTATTGGATACATTGACATTATACATATGTTTCGGACTTGGATGTCCACCTAACCGGATCTAGGAATTGGATGTGATCCAATTGATCTGAGAGATCTACCTAGTTGAATAGCATACAGTTTTTTATTGGCCAAAGTTAGGGTTGTGTGTTATTTAATAGGATCCTAGCCCACTAGGAAACGTGGTTTCCCGAGTACTCCACAGAGGGTTAGAGGCTCGACGAAAAATAGTGGGAGGCAAGTATTGAATTTGCAACATTCGTTCAATTACTCGCTAAACACGCTCATTTATATTTTACTCGTCATATTAATCAAAAGTATTAGTCGGACTAATATTTTATGTTGTTTTAAAAATATATATAGTTAGACTATATACAAACTTATTCAAATTATAGTTGATTTTATAATTGGATTATAGTAATCAATATAATTGAATTAAAAATTATAGTTGATTTTATAATTGGATTATAGTAATCAATATAATTGAATTAAATTATAGTTGATTTTATAATTGGATTATAGTAATCAATATAATTGAATTAAAATGATAGTTGATTTTATAATTGGATTATAGTAATCAATATTAAAATTATAGTTGATTAAATAATTGGATTATTGTAATCATTATAATAAATAGTGCCTTATTAAAATTGATTAAATAGTTGGACTATTGAAATCAAGAAAGAATTGAAAAAGATGAATATTTAAAATATATATAATCCTTGGATTAAATATTTTAAATGATTTAATTTTCAATTGGGAATTAATAATAGGTTAATTTATTTGATAAAATAACTTATTATGACTAAGCCCATAATTAAGCAAATAGTAGAGCATAAAGTCTTTGGAAGATTTATGTGATGATGACTTTAGTGCTTGATTAATATACTTATAATAAATCTATTTTTAGATTTAAAAGTATTAAAATTGCAATTAATAATTCTTGGAGAATTAATTGACTATTCTAGTGGAGAAAAGTCAAAGTTTGCAATTGGGCATGTAGCACAAGGTGCACATCGTTTCGATATTCCGAAACCCAAGGCTTGCCCAAAGGTTTGTGAAATATTGAAAAGGATAATTGACATATCCCAAAGTGACTACCATTTGGATATGGAAGACACGAAGGAATTAAAGAAAGGGCGAGGCTCTAACTTTAAAAATATTTGTCAAAGTTATGTTCACTACTAGTATTGAAATTGGATTTTAAATACTTAGTGTGGTACATAAAATATATGTATTGATGTTCAGAATCCGCTATGAGCTGAATACTGACTTCAAGCCGAGATTTCTCTGCGAATTGGAAACGGGACGAAAGTCGCTGTTTCGACCGTAGATACCTAAGTTTAGGAACTGCCCTTTGGGTATGTACTTAAATTAGGAAATGTTATAATGTAACTAGTTTATCTAGAGACATTATCTCTATATCAGTGTTTAATCCATTGCGTATAAAACCTTTATATTCTAGAACACTAAAGTGTTTCAATATATAAAGATGATACTGAGATAAATACATTGGATGTAAATAACAGAATTTATATTTTGAATATAATAAAATCTCAAACATATAAAATGACAAATAAATAGCTCAAATTGATTTGATCAATAGAGACTTATTTGTGGCATTGTTGTCTGGGACACAATTAAACAAGACTCGTATATCCACACTTTTTGAAGAGTGGATACTAGGACTGATTTGACTATTCAAATAAGGTCTACGAATCTAGTTTATTAGGTTAACTACCTAAAATACTATTTACTTGGTAATAGTAAAATGGCCACCGATCTGTTAGCCCTATTCATGGTGAAGTAAGTGGGCCCATATCTAGCTAGGCTAGATGTTAACGTGAATATTTCGTGACCTTAACGGATGTGACATCACGTTGTGGTTATGTGTTTCTTTTGAAGAACACAGATCGGAAACTTTAGAGTTTCGACACGAAGAAGACAAACAGATCGGCTATAGTATTATTCCGCCACGGTAAAACCGTAATGGAAAATACTTAAGCAGTAAGTTTCATACGTAAATGAAAGAGTACGGTATTCTTTCATATGAGGACTCCTCCCGAGACACGTCAGTTAGACGGTGTGTCCGAACTAAAACCGAATTTTGTTGGACATAATAAGGTTTATCACGAGTCGCTCTGAGCTACTATCTCCTTCAACCGGATATGTATTAACAGTGCAAAACTTATTTAGAATAAGGTTCCATATAAATCTGTTTGACAGATATCATATAGGATATGAACAGGAAAGAAACGTGGTTTCTTATTCCTGATAATTTGGGTATGCTAGGCATAGCGTTTGGATGATACCAAACTAAGGACCCAAATTGGATAAATGCCAATATAGGTTATCTTAAGGGAAACCTTAAGTATAGTACTTATAAATCTCACATGAGAACAATGTGATTGTTGCTCACCATGCGGTTTTTCCTGAGAGGAATACCGATATGCAGTGGTCAGTGGGAGGATAGTGATACTCGATGAAAATCGGAGTGATACTGTTCTAGGCACGAAGTCCGTAATGGAACACAAATAGTTCATCTATGATGAAACTATACCATTAATCTTCAAATACACAAGAACTTCGTAGATCGGATAGAGTCAGAAAACAACCTAGGGTATGGGTTTCTGATCTCACATCATAAAGATGTCAATCTTATGGAGGCGTACCATCCGACTACATTATGAGGAAGTGATACGAGGTATCGACTCCCTGTTATGGCAAAGTGCCATGAGTCCGAAATGGATTCCATGTATAACAACTATGTTTGGATACTAGTTGTTGTACCACAAGGCGTTGTGCCTATGGTACATTAAACGTCTTCAAGGAAGACATACATGGAAGGCAACATACCAACGTGCAAAGCTAAGCTTTTGACGGAAAGGTATCGTTATCAACATTATGTTAATAACGGTTCAACCTTTTACCTGTTGCCATGGTAAATCCATTTTGAAGATGCTTGTTGATAACTGTATATTTCATTTATGAAATATGTCAGTTATAAATCAAAATCGCTTTCCTGAAAAGGAAACCTTTTAGAGGATGTTTACAACATCCTTACGATTTTGTATAACCGACAAACAAGGTTTACGGGTTAATCGATCCATGTTTGGATTGATGCAAGCATAAGGTTCTTGGAACTGTCGTTTTGAAATAATCATAATGGTTTATGATTTGACTCAAAACGAAATAATTCTTGTGTATATAAGGAGGTTAGTGGGAGAGCGCACTGACAATGAAATTCCCATAAAGCTATTGTTGAAAGCTTGGCTTTCAATAGAAATTCTCCGTAGAATTCTGGGAGAAACAACCTTTATTAAGGAATAAAGATCTACTGGGATAGATTTGGAGTTTGTTAACACTCTCTAGGAAATTGTACATTTAAAATGTACTTGTATTGGTGTCTCATACGCTTCGAGCATATGGAGTCACAATCGGGTCAATCCAAGTGATAGTCACTGGATTGAAGTTAAGAACATCTGTCAGTATCTCAGAGAACTAAAGATGCTATCTTAAACTATGGATAATGGAGAACTTGAAGTGACTGGGATCACTGCTGCAAGTTTCCAAACAGTTAAATACTGTGGTACTATGAAGTTTGAATAACGGGACAGTGAGCTGGAAATCTTCCAAGCAAGATAACTGTTGCCGAATAAACAACAAATGCGGATTATTGCTGCAGCGCTGAGGCAGCAATAGAAGCCTTTGGGTCAAAAGTAAATCTAATTAGATTAGATATAGTTCTGTTAGCAGCTGAGCTAGGCGTCAGCACAGGCTAAGGAATTAAAGGTCTCATCGACGATCCAGATATATACTTCTATATCATCTGATTCGTTCGGATCATACATCGTGGCGATGTGATGATCGTATAAATCGCGTGAAACGCTAATCAAACAAATCCGCTGACGAAAACCTTTTTCTCAGCAATTTGAGCGAACATTACATAGTTCGGGTGTTAGACACTCGAGTGACTGGCTATGTGCCAAGTGGGAGATTGTTGGATAATATGACCCATAGCGTCACTATTTGCACAGATCATTGTGTTGTTGTAGCAAATTAACTATGTAACAAGGAAATTACACTCTCGTCATTTTGTGATTAGATCACCTTAGATATATAAATGAAGAGAGGTCCTTATGATTAGTTCCTGGATTGAGATGATATGAGACAGTATCAGTCCACGAAGGATTAATCATTAAATATCCCTAGCCGTAGTATTATCGAGACTGGACATCGATAATGCGGAATAGGCTAGTATTGCACTTGTGCGCGTTGTGAGGGCACAACGGCATAGTTCTCATATATAAAGTATTGGATACTTGTGCAAGTGCGATAGGAGGTCGTGTTCACCGATGGTACAGGAAACAGCTTCGCTCTGGATAGACCCTTCGGAATCCCATTGGTATTATGACTAGGTGTCTATGGGAGGCCGAAATCAAGGTAGGTGTGTATAGTCTTAACCTGAGACTTACATCGCTAATACTTACGACAATCTGTAAACTTTGGTTTTGGTGGTGGGGGATCTTAACTGGTTCTGGGTTCACCTCTCTGGGTTTATCAGGAATCGTAGTGTATTGGATGTGATGTCAAGACGGAAGTGTCACTCCAGTCATAATGGAGATGATGTCACGCAGGATACGGTATTAGTGCTTTTAAGTGATGCGCATCCAATCGTGATATTATGACCAGGTCATGAATATCCGATTATAGAGACTACTTACCAGACATCCGATATGTGTTTCGGACGGGGCAGACACTTATCCAGCCCCAGCCCTAGCACGTGATTATCCGATACTGGGCCAATATGCACAATACAATTGTATACTACGCTTGATACAGATCTTAATATTCTTAAATGGATATGTCCGGAGAATTGGGTAGACTTGGTGCTTTGCTAGGAGTCGACCTTGTCTCGTAAATCGGTAGAACGTAGTACTTGGTACGTACGTGATTCAGATACTCCGACGACCGTATTTACTGCCAGATTATCCGGGGATCTCATGGGTCGCTTCCCGATAATCCTCCGATGACGCACAACTTGCACTCTTGAATAATCTGGGATTATACAGAAGAGAGAGAAAATTAATCTAGGATTAATTACGGAGATATTTTATCTAGGATAAAATATCGTCTAGAGAGAGATAACGATTAATTTGGAATTAATCGGTAAATTAATATATTCGATATATTAAATGAAATTAGATTTCGACGCGGAATTAAAATTAGATTTTAATTCGGGCAAACGAGTTAATTTAGAATTAATTCGTTAGCGACGTAAATAATAATTTCGCCAGGCGCAATTATTTATTTAAATTCGATTGAATTAACGTCGCGACGTAAGCTCGGTATTTCGGAAATATCGAACCCGAACGCGTGAGTGCACGTGGGCCCACTTTCATTTGGAAACGTGTGGGGCCCACATGGCACATGTCATTTTATGCATTATTTTATTCTAATGCATTGCATGTAGATAGTGTACATGCACTCAATGTTTTGCATGGAAATTGAGTGTTTGACACTCTAAGCCATTGCATGTTTTGTGTCATAAATTTATTATTAATTTAATAAATATTATGGCATAAATATAAATTGATTTTTGGTAAATCATTTTCAATTTAACACAATTCAATCTCTCTCAAACTCTCTCTCTCTCACGCCAAAGTGTGGTGATTCTTCACTGGTTTTGAACCAGTTTTGGCGTGAACAAAGGGGAGCAAGAGTGGTTTCTCATGGTGAGAAATCAAGTGCTAGCACACTTACAAGTCTTGTGAAGGTGGTAGGGAGGTTCGACCATGAGACGGGACTCATCCGACGGAGTTTGGAGCTTCGTTTTGAGACCCGAAACTGCCAAGACAGTGAGCATGGACTGGTTGCAGTGGCGTGAGCAAGGCAGTACGTTTTTTGCCTTGATTCGTCTTCAAATCGACATAACCGATCAATGTGAGTATTCCGCTACCTCCGTTGATGTATTCACGCATTACTTCATGTCTTGTTTGATCTTGGGACCTTAGAAATTACCAACTCGTTTTAACGAAGTGCAGTTTTGGAAATTCCAATTTTGCGCATCTGTCGTATTTGGGGCATAACGTTTTACTCCGATATTGGATTGAGCTGATTCAAGTTCCATATTAAAGAAGAATCAAAGATCTACAACTTTGAAAGACAAAATAATTTCGAATTCTGAAGAAATTGATGAACCATCCAGAAGTGTGTTGTGTGTAATTATTAAAGTCATTTTCAATCATTTCCAAAGCAAAAAATAAATTAATAAATAAATAACAAAAATTATCAAATCACCACCAAAATGATAAGCAATTAGTGGAGCAATTAATAATGGATTTGGTGGGGCAATTAATAATTGATTTGGTGGATGATTTGATGGAGGCAAATTTTTGCCTATAAATACCAAGCCATTTCATTTTGTAAATTCATACTTTCTTCTAAGGAATTCCGTAAGAATACTAAGAAGATTGTATCTTGTTTGTTTATTTATAGCTTTTAGTAATTAATTTCCGCTTTAGCACTTTCTTTTCTTTACTTTTAAGTTTTTACTTTCCGCAATTTACTTTTACGCACAATACTTTTCTTTAATTTTCAGTTTTTACTTTTCAGTAATGATGAGGTAACTCCCATTTGCTGGGGTAAAAGGTAAAACTTTTATTACTAATATTTAGATTAATCTCCCTTAATTATAATATGTAAACTAGTTAAAACCTGACTTAACGAGGATACCGCCATATTGGTCGGTTGGCAATTATTTAAATTGGTTTTAACCTAACTAAACTGGATACCGTCTGATTGGTCGGTTGGTAATTAATTATTAATTTGACTTAATCTGGATACCGCCTATATGGCTGGTTGGTAATTATCATGCAAAGTTAATATATTATATTAAGGGAGATATCTAAAATAGAAGTAATAAAATTGGATCCTTTTACCTCAGCATTTTCTTTTATTGTACTTTTACTTTATTTACTTTCAGCATTTACTTTTCAGCAATTTACTTTTCAGCATTTACTTTTCAGCAATTTACTCTCAGCAATTTACTTCCAGCATTTACTTTTCAGTAATTTAATTTCAGCATTTACTTTCCGTCATTTACTTTTCAGCAATTTAATTTTCAGTATTTTACTTTATGTCTTTTATTTTATTTAGTTTTTTTACTACCCATAAATATGTGTCGTAACTAAGCCAGTTATCTGGGGTTGTGATGAAATCCAATATCTCCGGCTTATAAGGGGTTAAATTATAGTTTGGGTAATTTAAAGGTTTATTTATTAAGTCTTAAGCTTAATGCGTCTTGTTAATTGGCAATTAATAAGATTGATCTGGTAAATCTAAATTAAACTTGACAACGGAATTTTAGGTTTCAGCCTTAGACTTAATAGCCCACGATCTTCCTTGAGGATAAATAACCCTTTAATAGATTTCCTTACAGGATAGACATATACCTGTCGGGCGGGGGTAGCCATAATTGGAACTTAAACTTAATGAATCCAGATAATTTGGTTGACGTAGACATATGGTTCAATTGGGTTAAACTGGGTATTTGTGTCTGACCATCGACAGAGGCTTTTGCATAATTTAGTGTTCCAGGTTAGTAAGCCGATTTATTACACAAACATAAAATAACCACTTCATATTTAAAATGATATTGGAAGAAATCACAACTCTAGATAGTTTTTAATATTGAATTTTCTTAAACCTACATTCGAGCAATTTTATTCACTTGTTTTTAAATTCAAAACCTTCATCATTTCAAATCAATCAATCAACCTGTTAGATACTAGTAATCATTTCACCTCATAAAATTAATAGATTAGGTATTAAGTCCTCGTGGGATCGATACTTTTTATACTACTTGAACGATACGTGCGCTTTCGTTATACGCGTGTGTAAGCACCGGTCAAGTTTTTGGCGCCGTTGCCGGGGACTTATTTATCTTTCACTATTAATTTTGGGGTTAGATACATTATTTGTATCTAATTTCTTTTTACTTATTGTTTTTGTTTTCTTGTGTTTCAGGTTCTCAGAAACTACATGAGACGAACCAGAAGCTTTGAACTCCGATCGCTTGACCCAGAATTGCACGAACCATCAGACAATTGAGAAGGGAAAGGCGAGAAGGCCACGAAGCAATTATTAACATGGAACCTGAACTTTTGAACGTTGCACCACCGATTCCCATTCGAGATAGAACCATTCCAGTGGTTGACGAACTCATTTCTTGTATGGTACTTCCTCCCTTGTCAGCAAATACAGGTGACATCAAAACATGCATCCAGATGATTCAGCAGTCAGTACAGTTTGGGGGGAATGCAACTGAAGATCTCAATGCCCACATCAGCAACTTCATGAAAGTTTGCGATACTTTCAATTACAACCAAGCAGCTGAAGAAGCAATGAGACTGCGGGTTTTTCCATTTTCCCTGAAAGACAGAGCTAAAGCTTGGCTGCATTCACTACCAGTAGGTTCCATCACAACTTGGAACACTCTAGCCACAAAATTCCTTGCAAAGTACTTTCCACCAGCAAAAACTGCAAAGTTGAGGAATGACATCACATCTTTTGTACAACAAGATTCAGAATCCCTTTGCGAAGCTTGGGAAGATTCAAAGATTTACTCCGGAAATGTCCTCATCATGAGATCGCAAAGTGGCTACAAGTCCAAACCTTCTACAATGGACTTTTTGGAATAATGAGAACCACAATTGATGCTGCTGCTGGAGGAGCTTTGATGGCAAAAGGAGAAGATCAGGCCTGGGACTTAATTGAAGAAATGGCCAACAACAATTCTTTATGGCCAACAGAAAGGAGCATGATCCAAAGAGTTGCAGGAATTTATGAAGTTGGAGCCAACACAGCACTAAATTCCAAGTTGGATGTGATATACAAATGTCTAGAAACACTTAGCACGCAAGTTGTGAACATCGCTGGAACCACAAGTTCACCATATGAAGGCGTACCAGAACCAATTCAACATAAAGAAACAGTGAACTATGTTAACAATTTCAACAGACAGGGGAATAATCCATATTCCAACACCTACAACCCAGGGTGGAGGAATCATCCCAATTTTTCATGGAGCAACAATTCAGGGCAAATGAACAACCCACCACCGGATTCCAGCAACAGAACAAAGGCCAGGAGCATGAAAAAGAACCAGGAATAATAGAAGTGCTGGCCCAGTTGAAGAAGCAAGAAGCCAAATATGATGCTTTAGCAGCTATGGTTCAAAATCAAATAGCATTGAATCAAAGCCATTCAGCCTCTATTAAAGCACTGGAAAATCAAATGGGACAACTGGCCAATGCTCAGAGTTACAGACCGCCAGGTACCCTAGCAATACTGAACCAAATCCGAGGAACATGGGAAATGAGCAATGTCATGCCATCATGTTAAAAAGCGGTATTGAAATCAACAAAGATATTGGAATCAAGGCAACAATTGAAGATATTCCAAAAGAAACAAAGCAACAGATGAAGGAAAAAGAAGCAAAGGAAAAAGAACAGATCACTCCACCTCCACCTTTTCCTCATCGTCTTCAGAAAAACAAAATAGACAACCAGTTTGCTCGTTTCCTGGAGGTGTTCAAAAAGCTGCATATCAACATTCCATTTGCAGAAGCGTTGGAACAAATGCCCAGCTATGCCAAATTTATGAAAGATATTCTTTCACGAAAGCGGAGATTGGGAGATTATGAGACAGTAGCATTATCAGAAGAATGCAGCGCCATCATTCAGAGAAAACTTCCTCCAAAGTTGAAAGATCCTGGCAGTTTCACTGTTCCTTGCACCATAGGAGAACATTACTTTGGTAAGGCTCTCTGTGATTTAGGTGCTAGTGTTAACTTGATGTCTTTTTCTATTTTCAGGAAACTGCAGATTGGAGAAACAATGCCCACTTCAGTCTCACTACAATTTGCTGATAGAACGCTCGTTTTTCTGAGAGGTGTAGTTGAAGATGTGCTAGTCAAGGTTGACAAATTCATTTTCCCAGCAGATTTTATTGTCCTTGATATTGAGGAAGACGAAGACGTGCCGATCATTCTCAGGAGACCATTCTTGGCTACAGGTCGAACCATTATTGATGTACAAAAAGGAAAATTAAACATGAAGGTACAGGACCAAGAAGTAACATCCGGTCGTCGGACTATCTGAACACGTAAGTACCTAGTACTACGTTTGTACCGATTTACAAGATAAGGTTGGCTTCTAGCAAAGCGCCATGCCTACCTAATTCTCCAGAAATTTCCTTACAGGAATAAGTGATCTATATCAGGCATAATATACGTAGTATTGCGTATTTCGATCCAGTATCGGATGTCACATGCTAGGCCTGGGGCTGGAATTGTTTCTGCCCCGTACGAAGCACATATCAGATCTCTGGTAACTAGTCTCTATAATCGGATAAACATGACCTAGTCATAATATCCTGATAGCTACAACATATAAGAGAACGAGTTCTGTATCCTACGTGATCATAATATCCACTATTACTGGAGTGATATTTCCATCTTGACATCACACCCAATACACTACGATTCTCAATATACCCAGAAGAGGCGTACACAGAACCTGTTAAAGCCCTGGACGACCAAAACCAAAGTACATTGACTGTCGCAAGTATTAGCGGTGCAAGTCTCAGGTTAAGACCAAATACACCTACCCTGATTCGGACTTCCATAGACACATAGTAATACTACCAATGGAATTCTGATTGGTCTATCCAGAGCGAAGCTGTTTTCCGTACCATCGGTAAAACACAACCTCCTACAACACTTGCATGAGTATCATATACCCAAATATATGAGAACTATGTCCTTATGCCCTCACAACGCGCACAAGTGTAATACTAGTCTATTCCGCATTATCGATGTCCAATCTCGATAATACTACGACTAGGGATATTTAATTATTAAACCTCCGTGGATTGATAATGTCTCATATCATCTCAATCCAGGAACTAATCATATAGACCTTTCATCATTTATACATCTTTGTGATCTAATCTCAAATGATAAAAGAGCAATTTCCTTTGTCACATAGTTAATTTGTACAACAACACCATGATCTGTACAAATAACTATCCAACATAAAGTAGATCAAAAAAAGGAACTTTAAGATATTAGCAGAAAGAGGAAAATATTTTATTGAGAATACATTATATCAATATTTGAATATATGCTCGAATGATACAGATATCGGATAGGCAACATCTTACATACAAGAATTCCGAACATACTACGCATGTAAAATATCCCTTATCATTCATTTGCAAGTCCCCATACTTCAATCCCAATCTCTAAAACCCCATTCTAAAACTGGACAACCTGGATCAAAATCCAACATCAAACAAGCCCAAAAATAGCATCAAACACATAACAGAGCCTCAGGCCACTCATAACACATCAAAATCAAAGTAAACACTCAAGAGCACCATGCCCACAACATCACATCTCATATAATATAACCAAATATTACAAACATTACTATTATATTTCCCGCATATGACTAACAATCCTAATATTCTAAAGCCCAAAAGAATAACCCATGGTGACTTTACAAAATCATATCTGTCATTCGACATCATTTTCGTCAAAAGTAGAGACTGCAATAAAAGAATGGAAAACCTGCAATCATGAACAATCAGGGGGGGATGTGTCTTGTGGACTCAGTAAGTATATACCGAAAGAAAATAAACAAAAGAAAAATCTTAAACATGTCAATAAATCGATTTTCATGTATGTATCGTCAAAAACATATCAAGCGTTCAACGCCCAAGTCGCATCAATCCATTTTTTATGGACGAGTGACCGGTGAAATCACTCATGTAACGCAAGTGCACGTATCGCTCAAGTAGTATAAAAATATCGATCCTACGAGGACTTAATTTCTATTGTTGTTATTAATTATTGATTCTATTTATTTACAGGTATCTAATTAAAAGGATAAGAGAATAATTTCTTGATTGGTTGGTTGAATGTGGATTTGCTAAAAAGAAAATACTAAGGAAAACAAAAGACACAAAAATTTAGGGTTATGATTCCATATAAATTATTCTAATGATGAATTGATTCTCTTATATATGTATAATAAATCAGTTTGCTAACCTGGAACACGAAGATATGCAAAAGCCTCTTCCGATGGTCAGATGCAAACACCCAAAATAACCCAAATAATCATATTCCTATGTTAACCAAGTTATCTGAATTCATTAAGTTCAAGTTCCAATTATGGCTACCCCCGCCAGACAAGTATACTCCTCTCCTGTAAGGAAATCAACCTAAGAGACTTTTACCCCAAGGTGAGATCGTGAGCTATTAAATCTAAGGCTGAAACCTAAAATCTCTTTTCCAAGTTCATTTTAAGTTTACCACATCAATCTTATTGGTAATCAGGCAACAAGAAGCATTAAGCTTAAGATTCAATAAAAAAACCAAGCATTAAACATAATATAAATAAATCAATTATTAAGCATGTGAATATTGTGTTTCATCACTTCCCTATAATAAAAATAAAGTGCTGAGGTTATGGGATCCACCTTTAATATTTCAAATGTAGAAATCTCACTTATTATAATATAGAAATTATCAATGTTACCTAATTAAGTCAAACCATCCATAAAAGCGGTGTTATTATTTGTCCATAAAACCAGCCATATAGGCGGTAATCATATATCACCTAAAAACCGACCATATAGGCGATGTCACATTATGTCAAATAAATAAAATCAGCCATTAAGGCGGTATCGACTTTAATCCATATTATTAAATTACAATTTCCATATTATAAATTAAGTGAGATTTATATATCTTATCATATTAAATGTTTCACCCTTCCCCCAGTGGAAATTAATTACTAAACATAAAAGAAAATAAAAACACATCACAAAACTACTAAACTAAAGACACAAGATACAATCCTTAATTCTTATTCAAGAAACCAATGAAAGTATGAAATTTACAAATGAAATGGCTTGGTATTTATAGGCAAAATTTTGCCTCCACAAATTTCTCCACCAATTTCTCCACAAATTTCTCCACAAATTTCTCCACCAAACATGGCACCAAATCCTCCACCAAAGGAAGTTTGACAAATTTCATTTTTTATTTATTTAATTTTTTTTTTTTTTTGAAAATGACTTTAATAATTACTCATAATATACTTCCGGATGTTTTATCAATTTCGGTAATAAAAAATTCAGAATTCGAAATTATTATGAACGTTAATGTTTTAGATCTTTCCGTCTTCTTTAATCTGGAAATTGAATCACCTCAATCTGATATCGGAGTAACATGTTATGGTCAAAATACGAAAATTGCACAAAGTTGAAATTTCTGAAATTGTACTTCGTTAGAACGCCATTTCAAGTTTCCAACCTCCAAAATCCATATGTCAAGTCCATGTTTTGCCCTTATCTGTTCCAAATTTCATCCTGATTGATTCCACTGAGTCCTGATTTTATTTTATCTGTAAAATAAATAAAACACATCAAAACGTTCATAAAACCCGAGAAACCATACAAAATATTAGGTCAAAAGGGCGGTAAATAGTGATATACTGTAAAAAGTTTTATTATGAATAATACAAGCAGTTTCTGTAATATAATATATCTTTTAATATTGTAATTAATCATGATGCTGTTGCAAAAACGTCGCAACTGACATTGAGTTGTATCATGACGTTGTCATTCTCAGACTGTTTCTGGTCAAGGTTTACACTACTTGGTCAGTAAAGTAAACCCGTTGAGACCGGTACATCTCGTATACTGGAATATATGATTCCAATGATTTCTCAATGAACCATGAGCCTTAGAGCTCGTATAGACGTGTAGGTGTTTATAGCGGATAAACAATGAATGACTCACTGAATATTCTTAATGGATGGTACACCAACGTCAATAAGAATCTTCTCGGGTTGAATAGTATTTGTGATTATTCGATTTGAGATTCCACTGTGGGCACATGAGAAACCTTCCACACTTAGATGGCAGTCACGTCACCGATCTATTTAGATCAGACCTCCGCATGTTCGTTGGGTGTGGATAGATCCTCAGGTGTCCTGTGTGTGTCGAGATAGGATCCGTCAGTTCTTTGTATATAGCATAGGTAGTCCATATATGATTAGCAATCAGATAAAAACCATGGGCCCATGGTACACTTTAGAAGTCAGTTCTAAGTGTTCTCTTTTTGAGATTGCTAATAGAGACGTCGACGAGATAGTCCCTATAGAGATTTGATGTTTACATCTATATCTCTGGGATATATCCGGATACTTGTGAAGGAGAAATTATACATTTTCCATGACCTCGACCTGTATGATTAAGCGAGTTTATCTATGGTCGTCATAATTTACTGGTGGGTAAATTATAGACATGAAATCAGATTTCATGACGGATATGCCTGAATCTAGAGAGTCTCACTAATAAAATATACT
The DNA here is from genome assembly GCA_019454045.1 of Zanthoxylum bungeanum. NCBI lineage: Eukaryota > Viridiplantae > Streptophyta > Magnoliopsida > Sapindales > Rutaceae > Zanthoxylum > Zanthoxylum bungeanum. The sequence goes on from SKCR01007203.1 coordinate 150,111, forward strand.
CGTAGAGCACTAAGGCAATATTTATAAATAATACTGATTATTTATAAGTCGTTTAAAGGTTTAACGAAAAATACATGTGAATGGACCTAATAGTTATTTCATAATTTTTGTGTATTTTCATTTAATGTTAGATTTCATCAAATACACATGAATTAATTGTCAAATTGAGATAATTGACTAATATCATAAATATATATGTATTTGATATTTAATGTAAATATAATACTATATTTAATATATTTGTATTTAAATAATTATTTAATTATTTAATTGTTAAATGATTAAATCAATTAAAATATAAATATCTTAAAGTTGTGATGATTAGGGAAATACTTTTAGTTGCTTTATTTGACTTTAAGAAATTCATTAAATAGTTTGATGATTAAGCTTGCAAGTTGATAAAGCTTTAATGAAACAAATTGAAAAATATCTAGATATTTCCATTTACCACCAAATTCGGCCACAGCTAAAAAGTGGAGGTATAAATTGTTTTGTTTCATTTTAGGGTTTCATAAGTTCAAAACACACAAAAATAAACACAAAAGAAGTTGAGAGCAAAACTTTAAGGCTAAAGAAGAAACCTTTGAAAATCTTTATTTTTGTAAGTATTTCTTTAAAGTCTTCAACATGGAAAATATTTCTAACATACTTAGCTTCAATTTGTGATGCTTTGATGTTATCTCTACTCTTATAGTTTGTGTTTAATTGGTTGTAAATTTGAAAGAAAGATCTATGCATGTAAGTAAGCTTAAAATGGTTTCAAAGGCTTACTTTTGATTCTTTGGAAATCAAGTTGCCATTCTAGAGTTGTTGAGCCACTCCTTGGTGACTTATAATTGTTCTAAAGTTATTTCAAAGTGGTGGGGCTTGTTTGGTGAAGTAATGAATAGATTAAAGTGTTGGATTTTAAAGATTTAGTAAAATTGGTCAATTTGATGAAATTGAATAATTAGGGTTCATAACCCATTCCAAAATTGGGGGCTTTTCATATATGTGATGTATTATGGAGTTTATATGATGCATGTAAAATTTTGGGTTGATTGGATTTGATCTTGGCATGTTTTGAACAAAAAGGGACCAAAATGCAATAAACCGAAAATGTAGGGTGCTGTCGGCAATTAGCTTAAATTTGGGTTTTTTGTGAAATCTGATTTTGATGTATTGGATATGTTGAAAAATATTTTAGAAATGATTTAGAATCATCCAAAATTATATTTGACAATTTTTGGACTAAAATGATCAATTGTAAAGTTATGGGGTAATTCGGTAATTACCAAGAAAATTGATCTCTTGTGTAATGTTTCAGAATTTGATAATTGGATAATTAAATAAATAAGTTTATTAATTGATTCAAGAAAAAATTTTGAAATCGGAAAATTTTTATTTTCCACTATTCCACTGCGTTACCGGTTTTTCCCATAAAACCCCTACAAAATGGTATCAGAGCGAGTCTGATTCTGGACACCCTAATATGATTATGCCTTTTAAATTCAATTTTTAATTTAGTCTTTGCTTATTACATGCATATATTTATTTAATTAGATTAAATAAATTAAAAAACATCTTTTGCGGAAAATCCCTAATTAATAAGGTTTAATGTTAATTATGTATTTGATGCATATTACATGGTCCGTCTTGTCAATACGATTTATGAATATTTTTTCATGACTACATCCGAGACCGTGCCTCTACTGTGAGGGTGTAGCCGATAGAAATTTATTTATACCAGATGTATATCAGATACTAGATAAAATCAAGCGAAAACGGAATCCTGAACGTGCCCAAGCTGTCAGGGTTACGCAAGTAGCTTGAGTTTATCATTGATGAGTTTAACCCTGGTACGTCTCCTTGTGAACGTGCCCAAGATGTCACAATGAGAAACGACCAGGACCGGAACCCAGGAGTCACTATTGAGTGATTGACAATGAGTTGTCTACCAGATGAATAAACGTAGGCGAGACCGTGCCTCTGCTGTGAGCTGAAATAATATTCATGGGATCCACCTTTCACTATTAGTATTTAATTTAATTATTAAATCTTTATATTCTGTTTAGGGATTACAGTTTTACATGATTTAGTGGGAGGGGCATTTTTAGATTAAAAATCCATGATATAGTTAATGCTTATGATATTATATGAAACTGCTTGATTTCTGCTAACCATTTTTCGTAATCTATATGATAGATTTGCGATGGCGGCACCATCTACTAATCAGTTTTTGCGTATGTTGGATACAAACATACTCAAAGGCGCTGAGAACTTCGCTGATTGGGACTTGGATTTGAGGATTGTCCTTGATTTGAGAATTTGGCATATGTTCTTGAGGGTCCACTGCCCCTTGCTGTGGCTGAGGACGCAACACCGGAGGAACGCCAAGTTTTCCAAGCTTGGAAAGATGATGATTTATAAGTTAAAGCATACATCTTAAGTTCGCTGACACTGAGACTCAAGAAACAATACTATGGCATGTTAAATGCGTATAGTATAATGACGTGATTACGAGAATCATTTCAGTTGCAAGAACAAGTTGTTGTTCACAAAGTTGGGATGGAACTGTTCCATGGACGACTGGACGAGGGGCAAGTTGTGAGCTTGCATGTTCTTGACATGATCGATTTGAGGCAACATAATCTCCCTCTGAATTACATTCTCGGTAGGAGTATCATTCTTGGTTCGCTCTGAGCTTCACATCGCCAATTCGTGATGTACTTCAACATGAATGAGATTATATGTACTTACCATGAGCTGCATAGGATGCTGCTCACGGCGGAAGAGGACTTAAGGAAGGGAGTACCGACTCGCCCTCCGAAACCTACTTCAGTTTCTGCTTCTTCCCAGACCTGGTCAAAGGGAAAGAAGATGAAAGCGAAGAAGAAAAAGAATGGTTTCGATTCTCAACTGCAAGGTAAGATAGAAAAGCCCAAGAGAGCTTCTGACGACAAATGCCATCACTGCAGCAAAGTCGGGCACTGGAAAAGGAACTGTCCTGACTACATTACCCAGCTAAGGAAAAAGAGAGCATCTACTTCAGGTACATTTATTTTTCGAGTTATTGATATCTCTTTGGCTTGTGAAGCCGCTACATCCAGCTGGATTTTAGATTCTCCTTATCCTGTTCACATTTGCAATTCGTTGCAGGTGCTGAAGGAAAGTAAGAAACTGAAGCCTAGAGAGATGCAGTTGCAATTTGGGAGTGGAGACTCTCTGGATGCAGTTGCAGTGAGAGTATGCGAGATCCATTTGCCGAATGAGACACTTTTGTTATATGACTGCTACTTTGTACCAGGATATGTAGCTAATATTATATCTCTTTTTGTATTGGATATAGAAGGTTATCGTATTAATATTAAGAACTGTTCTTTATATTTATATGATAAACATAATATTCAGATCCTTTGTTGTTCAACCAGCATGGTCATTATACATTGCAAACTTCTAAAGATATTTTAAATACTGGAGTTAATAAACGTAGTTTACCTATTGCTAATAATACTGAACTTTGGCATATGCGGCTAGGTCATATAGGCGTTAAACGCCTTACCCAATTGGTTAGGAATGGTTTGATACCAGATCTCACCATTGAACCCTATCTAACTTGTGAATTGTGTATTCAGGGTAAGATGACCAAAGCCCCATTTTCAGGTGTTGGACACCGTGCCACTAACTTATTGGAACTCGTATATTCTGATATATGTGGTCTACTAAGTCAAACTGCTCACAGTGGTTATTTTGTACTTCATTACCTCTACCGATGATCTGTCACGGTACGGTTATGTCTACCTGATGCGACATAAATCGGAAACCTTTGAAAAATTCAAAGAGTTCCGAAATGAAGTAGAAAAAAAGACTGGTCAATATATTAAATGCCTTCCATCTGATCGAGGTGGCGAATATATGAGCAGTGAGTTCATGGATTATATTAAGGAGAATAGGATTCTCGCTCAATATACTCCTCCATGTACTCCACAACACAATGAAGTGTCTGAGAGGAGAAATCAGACTTTATTGGATATGGTCCGATCGATGTTGAGTTTTATAGATTTGCCCTATTACTTATGGGGCTACTCTCTTTTAACAGCTGCACATCTTTTGAATAAGATTCCTTCAAAAGTTGTTCCTACGACTCCGTATGAGATATGGACCGGTAGGAGACCAAATCTTAGTTATATTAAGGTTTGGGGTTGTCCTGCCTATGTCAGGGTGACTCAGCAAGATAAGCTTTCGCCTCGAGGGTAAAAGTTTAGGTTTGTTGGATATCCATCAGAAACGAGGGGATATCTGTTCTATGATACCCATCATCGAAATGTGTTCGTAGCTCGCTTCGTAAGATTTCTAGAAGTATAATTCTTGTCAGAAGGTGGTAATCATAGACAAATTGAACTTGATGAAGTCCAACCTGAAAACAACGAACCAACGGAGGAAACTGAAGTTCAAGTATTGAAGGACCTTCAACACACACACTCCGTAGGTCACAAAGGGTATCAAGACCTCATGAACGCTTGTATTTGATACAAGAAAAGAGTCTGATGTTCTCTTAGTTGAAGAGACTGATCTTTTTATCTATAGAGAATCGATGTTGGACATCGACTCCGTGAAATGGCAAAGTGCCATGAAATCCGAGTTGGACTCAATGCATGAGAATTAAGTTTAGGACTTGGTTCCGCTTCTCGACGGAATTGTTCCTATCGGTTGTAAATGGGTTTACAAAAATAAACGCGGGTCTGACGGTAAGGTTGAAACTTACAAAGCCCGACTGGTAGCAAAAGGTTACACACAGCGACCTGGCATCGACTACGATGAAACTTTTTCACCAGTAGCCATGCTTAAGTCTATTAGGATTTTGTGTTCTATAGCTGCATATCATGACTACGAGATTTGGCAAATGGATGTCAAAATGGCTTTTCAAATGGATTTCTTGATGAAGAAATCTATATAGAACAGCCGGAAGGTTTTGCATCCAGCGAAAACTCGGGTATGGTGTGTAAGCTTAAGAAGTCCATTTATGGACTTAAACAAGCTTCACGAAGTTGGAATATTCGATTCGACGAGATTATTAGATCATTTGGTTTTCTCAAGAATTCGGAAGAATCGTGTGTGTATCAGAAGGCTAGTGGGAGCATGGTCGTATTTTTAGTCCTCTATGTTGATGACATCCTAATCATTAGGAATGATATAGGAATGTTACAAAGCGTCAAAGCGTATCTCTGTAAGAATTTCTCCATGAAGGGCCTGGGAAAAGCTTCATATGTTTTAGGGATAAAACTTTATAGAGATAGACTTCAATGAAGTTGATTGGGTTATCTCAATAAACGTACATAGATAAGATCTTGGAACAGTATAATTTTGGTAACTGTAAGACAGCAAACATACCGTTCAGACATGGGATTCATCTTTTGAAGAAGATGAGTCCACAAACAGAAGATGAGAAGGTTAGAATGTCTAACCAACCTTATTCTTCGTGTTTGGGTAGCATAATGTATGTCATGTTATGTACTAGCCTGATATCAGTTTCGCTGTTAGCGTAACTAGTAGATATCAGTCCAACCCAGGTAATGACCATTGGGTGGCCATTAAACATGTCCTGAAGTATCTTAAAGGTACTAAGGATAAGTTGATAATTTATGGTGGAAGTGAACTGCAAGTTAAAGGGTATACGGATTCCGACTTCCAATCGGATTCCGATGATAGAAAGTCTACATATGGATTCGTCTTTACCCTTAACGGAGGTGCAGTTTGCTGGAAGAGTTCCAAACAGGGGTCTACAGCAGATTCCACTACAGAGGCGGAATACATTGCAGCTTCTGAAGCTGCAAAGGAAGCTGTATGGATTATGAACTTTATCACAGAATTGGGAGTTTTCCCAAGTATCGAGAATGTGATTCTGTTATACTGTGATAATACTGGAGCCATTGTGCAAGCAAAGGAACCGAGGGTGCATCAGAAGTCGAAGCATATGGAACGGAAGTACCACATCATTCGAGAGATTGTGTCGCGAGGCGATATTGTCGTGTACAAGGTACCGAGTGAAGATAATGTAGTAGACCCGCTACGAAGGCCATACCTCCGAAGTTGTTTAATAAACACGTGGAGTCGATGGGTATCAGATACAATCGATATTGGCACTAGAGCAAGTGGGAGATTTTGTTGGGGTTGGTGCTCAGAGCGCCAATTCCCGGTTGTATTTCTTTGAGAATAATACTGTAAAATGTTTTATTATGAATAATACAAGCAGTTTTTGTAATATAATATATCTTTTAATATGGTAAATATGTAATAGTCCTTATGATGATTAGTCATGATACTGTTGCCAAAGCATCGCAACTGACATTGAGTTGTATCATGACGTTGTCATTCTCAGACAGTTCATGGTCAAGGTTTACACTACTTGGTCAGTAAAGTAAACCTGTTGAGACCGGTACATGTCGTATACTGGAATATATGATTCCAATGGTTTCTCAATGAACCATGAGCCTTGGAGACTCGTATAGACGTGTAGGCGTTTATAGGGGATAAACACTGAATGACTCACCGAAGATTCTTAATGGATGGTACACCAATGTCAATAAGAATCTTCTCGGGTTGAGTATCATTTGTGATTTTTCAACTTGAGATACCACTGTGGGCACATGAGACATCTTCCACACTTAGATGGCAGTCACGTCACAGATCTATTTAGATCAGACCTCCGCTTGTTCGTTGGGTGTGGATAGATCCTCTAGGTGTCCTGTGTGTGTCGAGATAGGATCCGTCAGTTCTGTGTACAGAGCTTAGGTAGTCCATATATGATTAGCAATCAGATAAAAACCATGGGCCCGTGGTACACTTTAGAAGTCAGTTCTAAATGTGTTCTATTTGGATGTTTGAGAACTAGAGAGGTCCCTTTTGATTTGCTGTACTAGATATCGATATCTCTAGGATTTGGATATATCTCCGGATATATCCGGATACCGTAACAGAGGAATTATACATTTGCCATGACCTCGACCTTTATGATTCAACGAGTTTATCCGTGGTCGTCATAATTTATGGGTGGGTAAATTATGCACACGAAATTGGATTTCGTGACGGATATGCCTGAATCTAGAGAGTCTCACTAATGAAATATACTCGTAGAGCACTAGGGCAATATTTATAAATAATACTGATTTTTTATAAGTCGTTTAAAGGTTAAACGAAAAATACATGTGAAAGGTTCTCATAGTCATTTCCTAATTTTTGTGTATTTGCATTTAATGTTAGATTTTATCAAATACACATTAATTAATTGTCAAATTGAGATATTTGACTAATATCATAAATATATATGTATTTGATATTTAATGTAAATATAATACATATATTTAATATATTTGTATTTAAATAATTATTTAATTGTTAAATGATTAAATTAATTAAAATATAAATATCTTAAAGTTGTGATGATTAAGGAAATGCTTTTAGTTGCTTTATTTGACTTTAAGAAAATCATTAAATGGTTTGATGATTAAGCTTGCAAGTTGATAAAGCTTTAATGAAACAAATTGAAAAATATCTAGATATTTTCATTTACACCAAATTCGGCCAAGGCTAAAAGTGGAGGTATAAATTGTTTTGTTTCATTTTAGGGTTTCATAAGTTCAAAACACACAAAAATAAACACAAAAGAAGTTGAGAGCAAAGTTTGAAGGCTAAAGAGAAAACCTTTGAAAATCTTTGTTTTTGTAAGTATTTCTTTAAAGTCTTCAACATAGAAAATATTTCTAACATACTTAGCTTCAATTTGTGATGCTTTGATTTTATCTCTACTATTATTGTTTGTGTTTAATTGGTTGTGAATTTGAAAGAAAGATCTATGCATGTAAGTAAGCTTGAAATGGTTGCAAATGCTTACTTTTGATTCTTTGGAAATCAAGTTGTCATTCTAGAGTTGTTGAGCAACTCCTTGGTGACCTAGAATTGTTCTAGAGTTATTT